>SKCR01015539.1:0-65253 GCA_019454045.1 Zanthoxylum bungeanum
GAAAAATTCCATAACATTCATCTTAATATTTTGAAGCTGAAATTTTTTCAGATAATAGATATATATATGTCTAATTTAGGTAGAAATTTACGGATCATGATTTGAAATTTTCTAGAGCAAGTTATGGATAAAATACCGAGTGCTATCAGTCTTGACTGGTCATTAGAAATAGGCATATTGGTCTCAAAACCGGCATATCAGTCTCAAAACCAGTATACCGGTACTTGTAACAGGCATACCGGTTTCAGAGGTCCCAATGATCATTTTTTGAGTCGTTTGACTGGCATACCGGTCCCATATTGGTTCCAGACCTTTAAAACGACTAGTTTTGTGCAAAATCTATAAATTCATCATTTTTCTCACTTCTAACACATCTCTTGCACATATATTCATCTTTTAATCATGTCAAAATATTCTTGAGAGTTTATAACCATCTTCAAATCATTTTACACTCTCTATATTTGAAAAAGCTCATATTTCATCTTCATATTCATATTAATGAGCTTTGATACTCACATCTTAAATCTTCTTATCTTTTGTGAGTACCTAAGTTATCTGTAATCTTTATTATTCAAACACTTGTAAGAGGTTTGTGAGTGAGCCTTTATCTAAAACTCATAGTTGAGGGTTTTGAGTGAGCCTATATCCAAAACTCATAGTGTAAAGATTTGAAGTGAACCTAGTGTGTAAAACTCTTGGTTGCGGGTGAGCCACAAAAAACTCGGTTGATAGTAGAAATCTTCAAGCACGGCTTGGGGGAGTGGACATAGGCATAGTTGGCCGAACCACTATAAATCATAATGTAATACTAATTTGTTAAAAAATAAAATAAAGACCAAAAGAGATTGTCTAAAAACTAAAGAATTTTAAAACTGCCACTTTATGCATCAAATGAAAACGGGGTAGATTTCAATCTGCCCAATTAAGCAATTTTATAACTTAAAGAAGTTCAAATAATGTAACTTTAATTGAGGGTTGCTTCAAGAATTGATTCCCAACATCACAGATAATACGACCTAAGATGTTACCGTCTCAACTAAAAAGCCTGCACTTTTTAGTTAGTGATTCGAGTAGGATTCCATTTGCCACCAATCTCCTTTCAATATTTATGTCCAAAGTGTTTCAATTATTGAGCTCTAAAATAATCATCTTCTTATTATATTTTCAAAATTCTCTCTCTCTCTCTTTAAAACCAAGTCCTTATTTAGCCAAGTGTCACCCACCTTCTAGATTCCCGTAGAGGGAAGAATGTAGTATCTTATGTCACTAACAATGAGGATCTTGAGTTCCATAACCGAATAGACGTGCTTTAAATTGTAAAACTGCCTTATAGAATAAGTACCATCTAACATGAGATAATTGTTGGAGTTATTCGCTAGGAAAGCGTGGTCTAAGCGAAATCATAAATTTAAAATTTTTAAACGTATTGAATAAATTATTCGATATCATATATCTATAATTTATTTATATTTCACCCAAACATATTATTCGATATCAAATAACGACTTAATTAATAATAATGAAAACATTACGAAACTTTTACGGAAACGATTTTCCGCAAAATAATATAAAATACGTTTTCAACCAAACCGACAAACCAAGACACACGGGTGCTGCCTAGGTCAGCCCAATAGTATTTGGACAGTTCATGGGCTGCCTAAACAGTGACCAAGGCAGCTATTACCTGATAAGCTCAAAACTTACTCAGTAACACCGTTTTTCACCGTTTTCGCTTATTTTCACTCCGAAATAATTTCCAGAAATTATCCTAATTTCCAATACGCATTCAATACATCCAAATGATATATTTTTCATCACAAAATTTCCAGAATTTTTAGGTTTAAAAATAGTGAACAAAAATATCATTTTCATGCTTTAAATTAAATTTTCTCAAGACTAATCAAATTAATCTTACAACAAATCAAAGTCACCAATAATGAAGAACTCTATAATAATTCTAGGCATAACAAGAGTGGTCATTATACTCTAATATGACAACTAAGTTTTCCAAAAATAAATTGAACCCAAATTATCTTAATCTAGTTCAAAGTTTGTCTATACATGCATCAAACTACTCAATCCATCATCCAAATAAAAAAGACCCAAATTTAGAGACTAAAAGAAACCCTAAAATAATTCTAAAAAATCAGGAACAAGTAAAATAAATTTTCTAGCTAAAAAAAATAAAAATTACCTCACGAATCTTCGAAAATCTTTAAGCTTTCTCTTGATTTAAACACTTTATTTCTTGCCTCTCTCAAAAAGATTTTTGAAGCTTTCAAAAATGGAGGAGGGTTTTGGCCATCTCACCAACCAAGCAAGAAAGAGAACAATTCCATTTTTTTTGCTTCAAATTGGCGTGAGTAAGGTTTGGTTTGTCAATTTACTATTAAATTTTAATCTAATTGAAATTGCTTAATAAAAGCTAACACTTTACACATGTAAATTAAATAATAAAAGTCAAACCAAGACAATAATTATTACTTTATATGTGTCATCAAATAATGTGTGTCTAATCTAATTATATATCAAATACAAATACACATTAGAACGATAAAAAATTACCCGACATATGTAAATTCATTTTCCGATTAAACGATTCAAATTAACTCGTTTAATCCAATAAAATATTATGAATAATCGAAATTATTCATAACGTGTTGTCCAAATGTTCAACGAGTACACTTCATATTGTGAGACTCTCTAAGTTCAAGTACATCCGTCACAAAATCCAATTTCGTATCCATAATTCACCCACTCATAAATTTTGACGACTACGAATTATCTCGCTGAACTATACAAGTCGAGATCATCGCATACGTATAATCCTTCTATCACAGGCTATCCATATTATACTGATGATATAGATAAGAATGGCAATTCCATAAGATATAATATAGTCGACTTATAAATTTACTATCTATAAATAACACTCGGAACTCGCTTTCGCAGTGTACCACAGCTATGGATTTACTAGATCGCAAACACGTGCAAGATATCTATGCCTTGTATAAATGACTGACGGATCCTATCTGATACACACCGGATATCATGAGTATTTGTCCACACCCAACTAAAGCGGAGATCTGACCTAAATAGGTCGGTGATGTGACTGTTATCAAAGTGTGGAGGATAACTCATATATCCACCGTGATATCTCAAGTCTAAGGACCACTATGCTACTCGACTCGAGAGAAGATTCCTATTGACGTTGGTGTACCATATATTAGGAAATTTTCGGTTAATCGTTCAGTGTTTATCGAGTAAACACTTACATGTCTATACGAGTCTCCGAAGGCTCATGGTTCACTGGGATAAACCATCAGACCAAATCTCGATATACAACATGCACTAGTCTCAGCAGATTTTACTAACTGACCCATATCAGTAAATCTTGAACAAGAATTTTATTTGAGAATATACAACTTATAGTGACGCTTCCCAATGTCAATTACAACCTATGTCCATTGCGTTGTAAATCACCGGATCATTGTCTAATATATACATATCACTAAATTGAATTTAGTTTCAATCTAATCAAATCAGATCGAATATATATAAATAATGGAGAGCCTTCCACCACTTGCAAGTCAACAAATAAAGCAAGAGAGCAATCAAAAGCCAAGGAACTTACAAACTGAAGGCATCGCTCCCCAGTCATCACACAATTCATCCCAAAAAGAATCCTTCATTTACTTTTATTTATTAAAAAATAAAATAAAAATAAAGGCTGGCCATGTGCCTCACAGCTTCCTTTCCTCAGTTTCCTCGTATTTACATATCTGAAATTAAAAAAACTATAAAGCTACATTAATTTAATTTATAATACAAAAGCAACCGGAGCGAAACTAGGTTATATCTGGGACATTTGTTAATTAATTGTGATCATTTGTTAATAAATCCCACTTGGGACATTTTTCTTTTGTTGTTTAGGTGGCAAAGTAAAATATTCTCAGGTTAGCTTCTAGCTTCACCTTCATCCCCCCTTGCTATTAACTTATAATTGTCAAATATATTATGCTTTTCATTGTCACTTTTATTTTATTTTATTTTTTAAAGTATATAGTCTTTTGATATTTTTGTTAAAAATCCTAAATTAAACATAATATAACTCAGAGGTTTGCAAAGAATAACTTGAAAATTTATTCTTAATGAATGTGAAATCTACCTCACACTTGTAAATATTTACAAGAGAATAAATACTAAATTATTGCTGTATAAGATGGAGGATGGTGTTTTTTCACCCGAACAATGACGTCTAAGATGATTACTTTTAAGTTTCTTTCTCGTAATATTTCAAAAATTAAAAAGCCAAACCCAATGCTAGGATTTGAGATTCAATTTTGATAGATTTATAAGATCTGATAGATTTAAGTATGATTTAGTTTAATTTTATACATGTTTTTTTTACCCCCAATAACTAATAGTATTTTCATAAGTGAGACTATTTGAACCCATAAATATACTCAATAACTCATATTTTAATAAGAATTTATAAAAATACCATACCCATGAACAAAATCAATTACTAATGTTAGATAGTTAGTGATTAAGTTATGAGAAGAGAATAGAAGAGAAGATAAATGAATCCCATATCTAAAAATTAAAAAATGAAATAAGTGTTTAAATACATGTATTGCACCAATTTGATTCAAATTGATTGGTGAGAATTTTTGAGGGACACATAGATTTGGTTATGAATTAAATACTATATATATAGTCACATATGGACACCTGGGCCTAAAATTAATTAACAATTAATCATTTTTTATGATTTTCGAAATTAATTAATTTTAATTTTTGAATTTTTGTTAACTGTCATATAACAGTTGATTTGAAAGAAAGTGTTCATTGCCAATAGATTGTTTTAAATAAAAGATGTCTATTTCCAAAGGGTATTTAAGGTATATAAATATCTGTAAAACTCCACAATTTGAAAGATCAGAAAATCATTCTCTCTTCCTTTAAACTTCTTAAAACGTTATTGGGGGAAATTACAGATTTACTATCTTGAATTCCTGGTTAAGCTTTGTAGAAATCCTGGAGAGATACTGCCATAAACCCAACAACACTTGCAGTAGGGATATTAATTCCTTAAGGATAATGACTACACTATCAAAATCAATTTTCTGTTTTATTATTTTTCCTAACAACTAATAGACATGGCAAGTCTTTACATATAGTTTTTATCTATTTATTGTACACCCAATTTATCTTCCTTTTTTTAATGGTTAAATCACTTACATAATATATACACACACAAAATTGTGGGAGTAATATTAAAATACATACAACATTGATTTGAATGGAATTATTTTATAAGACATATTAAAACATTATCTTATAATATTATTTGATAAAAACATACAAAAACCATATTTCATAAATAAATATAGAGATATTTTTTCCATAAACAAATTTGGGCACACCTGGTGTGTATGCCCATCATTTATGACTAATTAATATTTCGCCTACAAACTTTGTTTCTACAAATCGATATGGCATAGTGAGATTGGATGAAATATATTCAAGTGATGTTTTAATTCAACCAATCATTTTTTTTTTTTTTGAAATTTTGGAAATCTCACCGCTAAACCACCTGACCCGAATTTAAACGTAACATGTAAAATTATCGGATCCCCCAGACTCTTACAAGCATGTTAAAGGGTTTATAATTATATAATTACTTATCAATTATTGAATTCTCAGTCGTTATATAAATGTATTTATTCTTAAAGGATCGTATGAAAATATTTATGAAAATGAGTAATTCTTTGATATAATGAGTGATACAGCACCGCCACCTTTCCAAGTAGAGAGAATGAGAGATGGAGATCTTTAGGGGTTTAAACGGAGATGGTGAGGACCATTTTTACTATGATACGAGTGATAGCCACACCTACCAATAAAAAAAAGTTGAAAAAGAAATAGTGATTTGGTGGACAACACTTTCTTGTTTCTTCTTTAAGCATTAAAGGAATCCCCATCACTATTTTCGACCAAGTGTCGAGACATAAATGTAGTTGGTCGATTGGCTTATAATCTCGAATAATAATTATTTGATATGAATGATAGAAAATTATGAATTTTAATCATATTAATGTGTCGTCAAGAATCTCGATTTTTACTTAAAAATCATGAATATCAAACTATTTGATTTAAGATTCGAGAAATTTTTTTACCACAAATATATAATCAGGATGAATGAAATTGACAAAGTCTAATCCGTCCCGATAATTGACCGACACTGCCACTATGAAACGATCGAGCGCCCGATTCTAAATCAGTAGTTTTGGTTGCCATAACTGGTCGCCATCAAAAAGTGGAAAATTGTGGAGGCGGAACCTTTCCAAGTATTTTTTGACCAAAATAAATAAATCTCCTTTATCGGTGGCCTTTATAAGGTTGAGTGGAGCCAATAATGTGGATTCTAACAATATCAAATTTAGAGTCTACGAAACTTTCATGTGGCTGATCAACATTATTATCAATTTAATTAATAAAATAACTCAAAATGTTGTAAATTACTAAATTATAAGAAAATTGAAGTATACAAACCCGCATCAACCCAGGGGGATGGAGGTAATTTGTGCAACAAAACTCCACAAATTTTATATTTTAGAATCTACAAGCCAATTAAAATGTTGCCAAACAAATGTGACAATTGTGCCAAACCCAACCCTACCATTGAACATACTAACACTGAGATCAGTGTCGAGTATTTCTCATCAAGACATATATATATATATATAAATATATATATCTGCCACGCTATTTTATATTGTTGAGTCCTCTATTGAATACTCCAACTTTTCACCCCACCTCATGCATATGTGTTGACAGTGATTTTCACTATGCTAAAAATGGCCTTCACGGGTAGTATATTAGTGATACTTTTCAAAAAGTGATAGTAACATAGGCAAAAGTATTTTTTTCTTATTTTTCATAAAAGCATTATAAATTATTGATATTATGGTATCAGTAAATTTAGTTTGACACATGCTAAAAAGCCCAAACACATATTGTCATTAGTCAGGCGTAAGATACTCGGGCATGACCTAGACCCTCAACAGTACGACACTAAGACTCCTATGGCTATTTGGTGATGTGGACCTAAGCTAAGACCTAAAGCTAAGTTTGCATGCTTGTTTGGGGCCAGAGAAGGTCGACCGAACATACTGTTATCAACCTGATAGGTACCTATGGTAGGCTAGATATAAATTGAATTGGGGCTGGATTTCACAGAAAGTCTGACCGGATATCAATTGCGAATTAAAATCCGAATGAAAAAAGGGAATAAGGGACTTCCGGGTTTGACGCGTGAGCACACATGGTCCCATAGAGCCAATATAGTAGGTATGTCATCCCCTTGTTTAAGCATTATGACTTTTGGCCGCCATAGGCGCAATCCAAGCTGGAAACAAACTGTAAATGCGGTGCCTCAGACACGTTATCGAGCACATGTAGTCCTAAGAACGCCATTGGTGAAGACGAGTGGTAAGAGAATAGTCAGAGATCACTGGAGTTTTTGGATTTTACAAACATAAGACTTTTTTCTTTAGAATGAAAGTCAATGGCAAATGAGGGAGACACTTGCCCTTTTATATTTCCGAACATGTACATGAACATGAAGGATATTCGGCCGGACATGGGTAAAGATACAAAATCTGGCCGGATATGCACTGGAAGGTTTCAAAGCCAGAATGAAACTGTAGGGTATTAAGTTCGTGTTAGACGTGCAGCGCATCTAAAATCAGAAGGCCGGGGGCGAAGCCCGCCTAAAGAAAATATTAGGATACAAAAACCTCTTGGAGGAAAAGCTCTGAAGATAAAATGGAAGAGGTAGGGTAAATCAAATGAAGGTGAGAAAAATCAGGGTTGGATTTCATCAGACAGCTCTGGGAATAAGGTAGAACCACGGGAATGGGGACACAATAGCAGACAACTCCGGGAATGGAGTAGAGCCTCGGGAATAAGGACAAATAATAGACAACTCCAGCCTCGGGAATGAGGATATACAACAGACAATATCGGGAATGGAGTAGAGCCTCGGGAATGAAGACAGACAAGAGACAACTATAAGAATAGAGTAGAGCCTCGGGAATGAGGATGGACACCAGACAACTCCAGGAATAAAGTAGAACCTCGGGAATGAGAATGAAGAACATATAGATCTGGGAATGGAGTGGATCCTCAGAAATGAGGATAGAAGATCGAAACATCTCACAGTCAGGATCGAAACATCTCACAACTGATCGAAGCATCGATGAACCTGAGGTCCATCACTCATCTCAGAACTACACAACCAGAATCAAAGCATCTCACCACCGATCAAAACATCGAAGGGCTCATCTATCAACAAACAAGCTGCTACAAGGCCAGGTAAGCCCGACGATGTCCGAAAAACTAAATAAGTAAAAAAAAATGCAAGTTTGTTTTTTATAGACTTATCATTGTCACACACTGCACAAGCCTACCAAAGTGGGGACGACTATAGACGTTCTATTTTTATGCATAGCCTGATGAAGAGTCTCTTACAGGGACACCTCTTAGAAATTGCGAAAATTTCAAGATAAGTGCCAAGAAAAAAAAAACTTCAGGGAATAGAACCAAAAGCCAGCCGAACATCACATCTGTCTGACCTACCTTCTCTCAAACCAGGGAATCTGGCCGGATACACCCTGAAATCCTAAATTCAACCGGACAAGTCATAATTATCATTGAATATTCAGATTGTCAGTTACCAAAGACACGAGATCTGATTTTGGCCGACCGGATATGAAATTCAAATTGAATATCCAGCCGGACATGTATTAAAGCGGTCAACGCACGTGCAAATGACCAAGAGTTGAAGTTATCGACTGATTAATAGCCGATCGTACTTATATTTCAAATTAAACATTCTGTCCGACATGGATCGAACGTTACAATCTACAGTAGTGTCAGATAAAGAGGAGACCAATGAGAGATTCTATTCCTCCTTCCTTTCTCAGATCCCTCATTCATACTATAAAAAGAGGGTCTTCCCTAAATCACAAGACAACCGATATACCTTAATAACCCTGAAATTTTGAAACAGTGACATTCTAAATCCATTGAAAGAGATAATGAGCAAATAACCTCTAATCTTTGGAGTTTATTCCCTTCTGGTGAAAATTAAGCAACAACTCAGACTTCAAATGCGTCTTCTAAGCTAAACGACACACAAAGGTACGACCCGAAAGCATAATTTTATCATTCTTTTTTCCTTTTAGCTTTTCCAACTATACAGTATCTCCGGCCTGCTGTAGGACACGTCCGGTAGGACATGTATGTCAACACACACATATTCGTCACGTAGTTATAATATTCTGTTATTTGCACGCACTAATACCCTTTTTTTATCACTATTTTGTTATATTAACTACCTGATTTATCATCTTATTACTGATTAGTCATTTATTTGCTCTCTTGTTATTTATTATTATCGCATGTTAATTAGTTCATTACGGATTAATTATTTATTGCATGTTTTTATGTTCTGATTTGTAAGTAGTATTTGGTCTGACCTATTATAGGTCCAGTCAGACATCTCTTTATATATCTGGTCGGAAGACTCTTTTGGTATATAGGTTAGAAACCCAGACATAAGTTCTATAGCCGATTCTGAATGAATGGTAGTATGGTTTGTACTCGAGATGCAACTCCATGTACTACTGAGAGATGACCATTTTATTTGCTTCTTTACTGTTATATCTACATGTATGAGTATACTGTATTAGTAACTGAAATTATTGCTTGTTTACTACCTTAGTTATCGAAACTATTTGTATCGCTTACCTTCCGTTTTACCAGTTTTTTTTCTTGTAATTGGTTTATGACTTATTTCGCATGTTATTATTGTAATTCTGTATTTCTGGATGACGCAATACATCCGGCTAGACTTCCAGCAAGTCCGACCAGACATGAAAAATGAGTAAGATATCTGATCGACTATGATCATGTTCGTCCAGCCTTAGAGATGCAAGCTTTAGCATGTTTAATTACTATCTTGCTATTGTTGTAATAATTCTGCATTTGAACTTTATTTATTTATTACTTTTTCGTATTTGCATAATTTTATGTTATATAAATTATGTTTACTGCATTATAAGATGTGGCGATACCTCTCTTTGAACCTAAATAATATACTGGCATTAATAATGGACCATTTAAACCCAAAAGAATTTAAGTTCGGACCTTACGAGAGGTGTAGTGTGGCCTTAAATCATTCTTGGAATCTCATATCAGTGGCGACTCTTTTATTCTTCGATTAGTTCCCCCATAGGACTATTTATACTCTTTACGGGCTGTGAGTCCAACAGTGTTGTGGTCACTAAGGATGGCAACGGGCCGGGCTCAGGCCGGGCTTTGATAAGCTCGGCCCGAGCCCGATAATTTGAATTTAGGCACGGGCCCGGGAAAAGCCCAGCCCAAGCTGTCATCGGGTCGGGTCGGCCTTGGCCCGGGAATGATTTTTTAATATAAAAATTTATAAATATATAAAATTTATTATATAAATATATATATTATATAAATATAAATATAAATATAAATATATATATTTTATAAATATAAATATATAATTATTTATTTTAAGCCCGGCCCGGGCACCTCATTTTGAAGCCGGGGCGGGGCGGGCCGGGTCGAGTTGAGCTTGGCCGGGCCCGGACTTTTTTGCCGCCCTTAGTGGTCACTGACATCATAGGCATAGCGGTAAACCTTGTTTCGCTCCTACACATGTATTTTCATACATTGCATGCATACATATATCACACTAACCCTTTTTGGTTGCAACCATTATAGCAACTCTTTGGGTTAAAGAAGAATGAAGACTAGTCAAAAGACCATCGACAAGCTTTGAAATTGCCAGCAATGAAGGTTCCCGCATAGATCGGTTGGAAGCCAACCTGGACAATATTTCTGAACAGCTATAGACCCTAGCCAATGTTATGGCCAACTTGACAACACCTCATGTGTCAAGGACTTAATCTAGTGAAAATAGGCATGAAGAGCCTACAAACGAAACAATCTAAGAAATCCCCACTCTAGATGATGACATAGCTGAGTATGCTGGAGGCACGATGGCCAACTCGCAAGTTAAACTCAAGAAATTGAAAGAATAAATGGAGTAGGTTTACCAAAAGATGACGGGCAAGCATGAAGACCTCATAGATTACGATTGCATGGCATTTGAAAAACAACTGCCTTATCAATTCAGAATACCAGAATTGGTGAAGTTTAACATGAATGGGTATCCAAAAGTAAATCTCTGCCAGTATGTATCCCTGATGAATTCTACCGACTTGTCCAAATGCCAAGTTCAAAAAATATTTAGGATGTTACTTGAATGAGCACATGTAATATGGTACCACAATCTGGAGAAAAAAAGTAAAGGATGTCTGGAGGGATTTGGCAGAAGCTTTTTTTGAATAAGTATGTCACAGAAAAGAATATTAATCTGTCACTCCGTGATTTGGAAAATACTAAGTAGAAGCAGGAGGAGAGCTTCAAAGAATATATTGATCGCTGGAGAAGCCATATTTTAAGAATGCAAACACGGCCCTCGGAGAATGAGCAAATAAAAATGATTATTAACGGCACCAAGCCCTCCATCTATAATAAGTTAATGAGGATGACCACTGACCGGTGTGAAATCACACGCGTATAACGCAAGCGCACGTATCGTTCAAGTAGTATAAAAAGTATCGATCCCACGAGAACTTAAAACCTAAGCTATTAATTTTTATGAGGCCAAATGATTAATAGTATCTAACAGATTGATTGATTGATTGGGTGATGACTTTAAACTTAAAAACAAGTAAATAAAATTACGCGAAAGTAGGTTGAGGAAAATTCAAATTTATAAAATTATCCATGGTTGTGATTTCTTCCAATATCTTTTTAATGATGAAGTGGTTATTCCATGTTTGTGTAATATATCGGTTTACTAACCTGGAACACGAAATTATACAAAAGTCACTGTCGATGGTCAGATGAAAATACCCAGTATAACCCAATTGAACCATATGTCTATGCAACCAAATTACCTGGATTTATTAAGATTAAGTTCAAATTATGGCTACCCCCGCCCGACATGTATATGTCTATCCTGTAAGGAAATATATTAAAGGGTTATATATCATCAAGGAAGATCGTGGGTTATTAAGTCTAGGGCTAAAACCTAAAATTCCTTTGTCAAGTTTATTTTAAGTTTACCAGATCAATCTTATTAATGACCAGTTAACAAGAAGCATTAAGCTTGAGACTTAATAAGTAAACATTTATATTACCCAAACTATAAAATAACCCCTTATAAACCGGTGATATTGAAATTCATCACAACCCCAGATAACTAACTTAGTTACGACACATAATTAGGGCTAGTAAAAACTTAAAAATAAAAGACATAAAGTAAAATATTGAAAATTAAAATGCTGGAAAGTAAATAAAGAAAAATACAATAAAAGAAAATGCTAGGGCTAGATGATATACTTTTATCACTACTATTTTAGATATCTCTCTTAATATAATATATTAACATGTGTGATATTACCAACCAACCATATAGGCGGTAACCTGATTAAGTCAAATTAAGTCCAATCGACCATAAAGACGGTATCATTATTTGCCCATAAACCAGCCATATAGGCGGTAATTACCAATCGACCAACCAGACGGTATCCATGCTTAGTCAGGTTAAAAACAGTTTATAATTGATTACCAACCGACCAATATAGCGGTATCCTTGTTAAGTCAAATTTTAAATAATGAATATATTATAATTAAGGGAGATTAATCTAAATAGCAGTAATAAAAGTTTTACCTTTCACCATAGCAGGGGAAGTTACCTCATCATAGCTGAATAGTAAAAACTGAAAAAGTAAAGAAAGTAAATTACTATTACAGAAAGTAAATAAAATTAATTACAAAACTGAAATTTAAAAGAAAACTAGATATAAACTCCTTATTTATTCAGAGAATTACAGAGAGGAAGGTACATCTGAAACTGAAATCTCGAGCTGAATTTATAGGCGTGGATAGGCCCTGCGCATTGCGACGCGAACTCCTTGGGCGACGAGATGCGCGCGATTTACGGTGTGGCTTATGGAGAGTTCGACACGTGGCAAGTGGATAAGGTGACACGTGGCAGAGGTGGCTGAGAGCTGAATGATTGTGCCGACATGGAGATGATGTGGCAATGACACGGCGATGTGGATTATCGACACCATAAGATTGCGACACGTGGCTTGCAATGATTGCCTGATGATGATGTGGCGATGACATGGCACATTGACTTGACATGTTGCTGATGTGGACGTCTACGTGGCTGACACGTGGATGACACATTG
Organism: Zanthoxylum bungeanum; assembly: GCA_019454045.1. Taxonomy (NCBI): domain Eukaryota; kingdom Viridiplantae; phylum Streptophyta; class Magnoliopsida; order Sapindales; family Rutaceae; genus Zanthoxylum; species Zanthoxylum bungeanum. The sequence goes on from SKCR01015539.1 coordinate 13,371, forward strand.
GTGACACGTGGCGATGGTGATTATCGACACTATAGGATGATGACACGTGGCACAGTGCACGATAGCAGATCTCCTCTGATGTTGACATGTGGCATGCGCACGTTAGCATCCGGCGCATGTTAGCAGACTTATCAGATTTTGACATGTGGCACGACATATTTTAGCATGAAGCGGTGCAAGTTAGCACAGACTGGCACACGTTAGACGTCACGATGCGTGGAGCGCGGCACAATGTGCCAAATGACGATTTTGCCCTTTGATGTCATTTTTCACTGTTTTAGCCCCAAATCACCTCCAATATGTCCTAAAACTTTATTTATCTACAAAATAACATAAATTACATCAAAATATTCACAAAACTCAAGAAACTATACAAAATATTAGGTCAAATGAGTGAGAAATAGTGATACATTTACCACTCATCAACCTCCATGATCACTGACTCTCGACAATTGAGAGAAACTATCATGGACATCAAAGAAGAAGAGGCTGAGAACCGGACCCGGTACCCAACTACATCAACCTAAACTAATATTGCCATTTCTACCAATAGAAAGCCCATGGCACTGGTAATTGCACATGCCTCAAATATAAAATCCAAGACATGATAAACCAACCCAACACCAACACCAATAGAAACCATGGCATTCCACCACCACTGTAATAATAAACTTCGGACCATCTGAAGAAAATTTCCTACAAACCTTCAACCAGTAGACCCATGTAATGGGGATATAGGATAACAGTGATAGTAAGGATAGAGAACGCATTAAGTTTTAGAAAGACTTCTATAGTAGCGACGAAGAGTAGGTCAAAGAGATGACTAGGAGTGGCTGGTCTTATAATGACGCCACAAATAAATGGGTATAGAAATAGGATAAATGAAAAGGGAGAGAAAAATTAAAGGAAAAAATTGGGAAATATTATGCTCCAGCACCTGAAGAAGACTCGACCACAAATTAGCATATGGGAAATTGCAGAGACATGGCCTGCTGAAACCTCTGGAGTCCAAAATGATACCAAACCCAAACCAATACCCCATTGCATCAACCTAAACGTTTCCACCAACAGAAAGGCCATGCCTTCGACAATTGCACCAGCCTCAAACACGAAATCCAAGACTTGATAGACAACTAAAAAACCTTGACCTTGAAAGAAACCAACCCAACACCAACACCAACAGAAACCCCATACCTAACCACCATGTCGTTCCAGCACCAATGTATAGATAAAATCTGACATATAAGAATAACATGTCCTACAAACCTTCAACCAGCAGACCCACGTCATGGGGATATAAGATAGCAGTGATAGTGAGACTGGAGAATGCAATAAGTTTTATGAAGACTTCTCTAGTAGCGACGAAGAGGATAAATGGGTCTGCTGGTTTTATAATGACGCTACCAAGAAAGGGGTAGAGGAATATGATAAATGAAAATGGATAAATGAAAAAGAATAGACTGAAAAGGAAAATACTATGCTTCAGTAGCTCAAAAAGACCTGAGCACAAATTAACATCTGGGATTTGTTGTGTTCCCTCCAAGAGCACCAAAGGGCTATGATGGAAGCCTTAGGAAAAATAATGGTCCCAACTGATACAGATCCAACTGTAGTCATCGGGTCTGTTTAGAAAGAAAACAAATAAGTCATAACTTTCTCCGAGGAATAGCTCCCAATGGAAGGACAAAATCATAATCGGCCTCTATTCATATAGGCTAAGGTTAAGGGCAAAATGACCTCTTGTGTAATAATAGATGACAAGTCATCCATTAATGTTTACCCACTAAAGATATTGCCTAGGTTAGGCATCCAACAAGAGGAACTGATCCCCTCCGACATGACAATCAAGGCTTACGATGACAGCAAGCGTAGTGGAGTTGCATACATTGCACCTTCTTTTGCAATATCTTCACAAGCTGAACTCCATGATTGTTATAACCACCGTCCATGATTATCAACTTCTTTTTTTAAAAGAGATTGATTCATTCTTAAACTAAGAAATCATCACTATAAAATAAAGGCTTCACACAAACAAAAAGGGACTCGTCTGGATCTGAATTCAGAAGCTTTTAACTAATCTTCTGCTAAAAACTAAAGAAAATAACACACATAAGACCAAAACAAAGACCCAAAAAATCTATTAAATCTCTCTCTAGTAGATAAAGCCAACAATCAACCAAAACTCTCAAACGTGTTCTCGGTGCTGAGTTACACCTAAGGTAAGACCTGAGGATCCTTATCCTTTAATTCTGTATTTACTGTTTTGATATAATATCTCTGGTCGGACAAACATAAGTCATAAATTAAATTATGTATTTTGTAAATGGGCGGCCTTTGTCTTTCAATAAGGGAACAGAACCGAGTTAGCAAAGGTTTACCTTTAACATAAGAGAGAACAAATTTATGTACCCCGGTTGGTGCATAAACCAAGCTAAACCTAGAGCGGATATGGACTTAAAATGTGTGAGAGAGAGATAATGTTAGAAGGATGTATGGTGCGTGAACTAACTTTGCATTTCATGAAGCTCATATGTACATACATCCAAGCATACATGCATGCATCATCCTAACACCTAATGATGCATATATCATAGAAGACTGTTAGAGAAAGAGGTGGATTCTTCAGAGGTCGATCAACAAAAGCTAAGAATGGCCAGCAGTAATAGTTATCGCATAGACCAAATGGAGGATAAGTTGAACAAAATGACTGAAAAACTATTAGCATTGACCACTGCTATGATCAACTAGACAATACCTTAAACGGTTAAGGCCGAAGCAAGCAATGAGAGGCATGAGTTTAAGAAGTCTCACAGCCAATGGCGACATAAGAAGAACAATGGAGAAGTTTAAGATGTAAAATAACAAACACCATCCAAAAATGAATAAACAACCTGGATATTCATTTCAATCTTTGTTTTTCTTTTGTTAAATATAAATGTTTTTAGAGGCACTAACACAGTACCTCACAGTGCCTTATTTGAGGCAAAAGTCAATGTGCCTCAATGCCTCTAAAAAATATATATATTTGAAAAAAAAAAACAAAAACAAATTAAAAACAAATCAAATGACCAATAAAATTATCGGATGTAGATGTTCTGTTGAGAGAGAGTGAGAGAATGAGGCACTGTGAGAGAAAGATGGACCAGAGAGAATCAGGGAAGAAGAAATTTTTTTATTTAGGGTTTTTACAGACCGAATTAATTCAGTCGGTAAACAAAAAAATGAGCAACCTTTTTATATGGAGATAATTGAAAATTTACCGATTGCTTGTTTATTTAGTCTATAATATTTCAATTTACCAAACAAATAATTTTCGTCGGTAAATGTTAAAAGAAAATTTTACTATTTTACTACAACGTGTTCTTTTCTTTAATAAATGTTGAACACTAGTCTATCATTAAAAACAATTCAGATTTTTTAAAATGGCACATATAATTAATTATTTAATAAATAATAAGTCCAATAAAAAGTTATTTTCTTTAATAAATGTTGAACAATAGTCCATATTATCATCATTAATAAAATTATATGTTTTATCTTCTTCTGTCCCTTCTGAGCATGATTAAATATTTGGTTTATCTAATTCTCGTTCAGCATCCCCCGAGTCTATATCAATCAATTCCTCAGTTGATGCATTCAAATGACCAAGTTCATCAACCTCTATAGTTGTTTCATTTTCATACACATACTCTACCATATTTTATTGGAATGATATCTCTGGTACACAAGTTTTAGTTTTATGAGTTTTGAATATCCACAGTTGACCTAACTTTGATCTTGTATACGGTCAATCAATAGCTTGTGTCTCATTTGGCGCAAGGGTAAGGAACGTAGCACACTTGTGAAGCTTGCAGTGGGTGAATGAACGGTTCATACTTTGTATATAGGCCCCTTCTATTGACATCCATCAGCTTATAATGTGTATGAATCTTCGTCTAATTAATCGAATCATACCAATCACAATTGAATAATATGATTCTCTTAATGGGTAAACCATAATACTCATTCGCTAAAATTTCCTTCAATCAACCATAGAAGTTGTAGGAATTATCACTGTAGCTAGACCCATTTATACAAACTCTACTGTTCATAATTGCTCGACCGGAGTAATGCGATTCAGTGTGAAATTGATACCCATTAACGAAATACACATTAAAACAGTTGACCATTCTTAGATGGCCTTTTGATAAATCTCTAATGTAGATGTTGTTGATAGAGTGTTCGTTGTCACTTGTCTATCTAATAAAGTGAAAATTATTCACATACAGTGTAGCACACATTTATCCTATATATAAATAATCATAGTGGTTATTAATTTATTATTTACGTATCTTTGGAACCAATAGGCAAAATATGTATCAATTTGAACATCAATATCAGTTTCACTGATTGCGGGCACCTGTTATTTTAACTCGTCAATGTATATGCTATAAACACATGGCAAAATATGACTTAGAATGAAACAAATAATATTGTAATTGCAAAAATAAAAATACTCACTTCATAAACGATACAACCTTAGTGTAGTTAACCAAGATATAAGTGTGGGATACCAATATTTCTTTATATTCAGCCTTCTTTTCTTTGATCTTTCTTATGGACGACCATGATATGTGAAAATGTTGAGATTTCCTTCAACTTCTTCAACATTCCCACCATCATCATTAGAGGAACTTATCGGAACCTCATGTTCACATAAAGTTCAAAATAATGTGAATAGAATGTTGATGCTTCCTCAACTATATACGCATTACAAGTGAAACTCTCGACTTTTGACTTGTTTTAGACATTATGCTTTAAATGGCGAAAGTATATGATAAAACAATCATATAAATAATATCAATCAGCAATTCTATTGACGTAATAATAAGTTAGATTTTTTTTATTGTTACCTCTCAAATGGATACATCCATTGGTATTGCACATGTCCAACTATTGTAGCTTCAACGGTAGGTAAACCTGAAGATGTTCTATGGAATAGAAAAAGACTGGAGGGAGAATACACTTTAATTTGCACAAAATGATTGGGATCTCTTCTTCAAGTCTTTCCATCTCAACCACTTTAAGAGTAGTTTATATTAGTCTTTGAAAATTAAACTTAACTCTGTAAGTGCCTGCCAAACATGACTTGGAAGTAATTCACGAAATGTAATTGATATTAAATTTTACATAAACACATGGCAATCGTGACTCTTCATCCCAAATAACTTATACTTTCGTATATCCACATATCGACCTATATTCGAAACATAACCGTCTAGGAACTTGAGTTATTTTATCCATTTACGTAAAACTTCTTTCTGATTTCTATCCAATATGTAAAATGCTCCATGATATTTTCTGGACTCTGCATGCATTTGCAACTCTGGTCGTTTGTATAATAACACCATGTCTTCCCTTACTTTGGCAGTATCTTAAGTCTTTTTCTTCACATCCATTACAATTTTGAACACATTTTCGAATACATTTTTCTTAATGTGCATCACATCAAGATTATGTCTGATCAAATTAGAACTCCAGTATGGTAAATCCTAGAAGATGTTTCTTCTCTTCCACCCAGAATGCTTACATATTGGACAATTATTAATTCATCAGCATCAAGTTCAGTTACCTTTCTCAACTCAAGCTCATCTATCTGCTGTGAGAAATCTTCACTTGTCTTAATTGGTGGTGGTGCTAAGAATTCTGCAGTATTCCTATTGAAATGAGTTCTGTTGTGTCTGAATGGATGATTAGGCCAAAGAAACTTACAGTGATTATCAAACCATGAATTCTTTCGACTACTTGAGAGTGAGAATTCCTGTATATTCTCTATACAGTAAGGACAAACCAATTTTCCAAGTGTAGTCCAACCTAACAACATCGAATAAGTTGGAAAATCACTAATTGTCTACATCAGTGTAGCTCTAAATTTTAAGTTTTGCTTTCTCGATACATCATATGTCTCCACACCCACAGTAGTTGTAGTTCAGCTATCAAAGGCTGGAGGTAAACATCTATATTTTGTTTCAGATTCTGAAGCCCCAAAATAATTAATGATAAGAACATGTACTGCCTTTTCATGCATATCCAAGGTGGCAAATTATTTGGAGGGAATATTATTGGCCATGAAGAATATTATTGTCCTGATTGACCGAAAGACTGAAAAACCATCAGTGCAAAACCCCAATCTAACATTACGACTTTCATATGGAAATGAAGGATGACTGTGGCTAAAATGCTTCCATACTTCCGAGTCAGATGGATGATACATAATGCATTTTTCTTGTTCATTATCATCTTGCCATCTCATGTGCTCAGTTGTTGCCGCTTAAGCTTATAGTCTTTGCAACCTTGGGTTCAATCGAAAATAATACATCTTCTTATATGACACATTCTTGTGTTTAACCGATCCTCTTATGTTTTTAAATCTAGGTTGAGAATAGAATTTACATATTGTCATGGTAATATCATCATGCCTATATATCATGCAGTCATTATTATAACAATCAACTTTTTCTACAAGCAGCCTAAGGCCCTGAACTAACTTCTTCGTACTATAAAAGTTAACCACCATCATATTATCTTCTAGTAACACTTATTTAATGAACTGTACCTAATTATCGAAGGCATTCTCTGACTGATGTTGCTCAGATTTCATATTCAAACATAGAGCTACTGCTGACAACTGCGAATATTTTTCACACCCCAGCCACAACTCTGCATCTAAAGAATCCGGCATGTAATAAAAATTTTCTACATAAAGATTAGGGGATTCCTCCAGATTCTCTAACTGAAAACTAGACCCATCTGTATCAAAAAAACTATGGTCATCATTAGCAAAACTAGGGCTAGTAGCAACATAAACTATTTGGTGATATGGATTTATGACTTCTGTTTTCATCACCATTGATATGTTTTATGTGAGCTGCTCGTACGTACTACATGTAAGAGTTTCCCCATGCTGTTCTCATACATAATAATCTTAAAAAAATCCTTTTTTCACCAGATGTAACTTAACTTTCTCAATTTCTTTAAATTTCCAAACATGACACACTTTGCAATGACACCTTATCTTATTGCCTTACATGACCACTAACATATTCAATAAACTCATGTACCCATTCAAAAATTTCATATTAAGTGTTCCATCATTGTGAAGCCTCACATACATCCAATCTCTGTTTGAATTCATTTATATTATCTTATAAAATGTAAGAATATAACAATTCACCCGTTTATAGGAAGAAACAGATCAAACTATAATACTTCAAAATAATCATCAACACAATCATAATACTAGTTCTTACTTAATTTGATTTTCTTATCAAAATACAACCACACCCAAACATAATCCCTAAATATAAGTTTCTACTTAATTTGATTTTTACATAACATTTGTGTAATTAGTATGGTAGCAAGAAAAAAAAACTTACTAAGACTAGAGCAGTGACGAAGACAGTGAGCATAAATCTGAAAATAAAAAAGACAGTGAGCAGTGAGTCAGAGAAATGGGAAAGTTTATTTTTATGTTCTAGAACTTTACCAACATAATTTGATCGGTCGGTAATTTATCTACCGAATTGTACTAAGCTAGTAATGGAGCAATTTCTTGGCATCCAGAAATTACTGACCCAATCATTTAGTCAGAATATATGTTGTCAGTGTGTATTTTTTTAATAATTTTATTTAAGTTAATTGTATATTACCGACCGAATAGAAATTGGTCGGTAAAAATTACATATGACTGACCAACATCTTCAGTCGATAATAGAAATATATTTACTGACTAAAATTACGGTCGGTAATGCATCAGTAAAAGCTTAGCGCCATTTCTTGGCACTAAGTTGTTCTTCAACACCTTATTTATCGACCGAATATCGACGAAATAATATGTCGGTCATTATTCAGTCGGTAAAAGGTTGGTATTTCAAAAAAAAATTATTTTTAATGGGTCGGTATTTACAGACCGAAAATAGTCGGTCATCAATTGCGGTCGACATATCACCATTTTCTTGTAGAGCATGCTAACTCTTATCTATAGGTACTTGGTGAAAGAACCTCTGGTAGGTCAGTGCCACATTTGTTGTCTACGTCATGCGATTACAATGATCCACAAACCCGGCAGGAACCTGCAACATGGCATGATCAGTATCGAGAACCTGTCGGAAAAAAAAAAGAACATGAATTTGGAGAAACTTACATGTGTGGCATTCGTAGGAGTAACTGTCTGCAGCTGCATCCCCTACAAGGACAACGATCGAACCTTATCTACCGCTGTATCATTGCAGACTACTTAGGTCGGGTTCGACTAAAAGCCTATCGTGCTAGGAATGATGCCAGAGGAATTCGACACTAGAGTATGAGATGGGTCATACCAGGAAGAATAAGCACGAGCCTGAGCTCGCCTAGAAGAATATGGAAATGGATTTGTCGATGCATCATCCTCTTCCTCGACAACCGAGGGTTGGCACGAACAGTGAATCCCTTGGCCTATCATATGAGCCTGCATCAAGAATCATGTCAACAGAAAAATAACAGACTTAAAAAAATCAGAAATTCAATCAGCAGTACACACCTGAGTAGCCTGATGAGGCTCAGACAAAGGAAGAGACCCAAGGAAGACATAACAAGCCCACTATCGATAGTCAACCTGCACTAGAAATTACTCGACGGGGATAGCGTTCAAGACTGCTATCAGATCCACCCTTTTAATTCGGAGACCAAAGAACATAATGGGAGGCAGAGGAGCATGAAATTTGCAGGCCCGGGAGCCCAAGTGCCATGAGAGCATGCGCTCACCTAGGTACCAAAGAGGCTTATCGGCTCAATATGAGAGCAAGCGTGGTCTCCCAAGGCAAGGAGAGTGGGGATGCTGTAGGAGTAAAGTAAGGTTTACTGCTATACCTATGACGTAAATGACTACAATACTATTATGGTCGCAACCCATAGAGAGTGCGGATAGCCCACGGGGGACTATCCGGAGAATGAAGGAGTCGCCACATAGTATAAGACATCATGAATGATTTAAGGCCATACTACACCCTTTACAAGGTTCGACCTTAAACCCGTTTGGTTTTTGGAATGGTCCCTTACTGATGCCGGTATAATATCCAAGTTTAAAAGAGGCGAAGGCATGTCTTATTATGCAGAATCATGCAATGATAGTTTCAAAGGCATACTATAGCGCAAAAAATAAAGAAAGCAAAATAAATGTTTAGGAATAATGAGAATTACGACATAACATTAACAAACATAGAAATATGCATAACAATGAAATAACAAGATCTGTAAAATCGGCCTTTCGTATACTCATTTCCTAGTGGTACGTGGAGTTACATCCTGAGTGCAGACCATATTATCATCCATTCAAAATCGACTATGGAATTTATGATCTAGTTTCTATCCTATATGACAGCAGGGAACCACCATATCCGACCGAATATATTTTTGACTTGTGTATGTCCAGCCAGACATATTGTGTCAGGATAATAATGTAGAACGAGTGGAAATAGAGATGAGAGTGCCATCATGTTGTACTTTATACGTATTTGGCTTGTAAGATACCTTTGAAAATTGGGCAGTGGCTGGATCGTTCACCGAAAGAGGGGAAACTCCAGCGACTTCTCATTGTATTTTTCTCTCAACTCTCTATTTTGCTATCTCAACTCACTCATCACTTTTTACTCTATTCTCTATTTTTCTTTTTCATTCTCTCTCGTCCATTCCCTTAATTTACTCATTTCACGGGCTTTAAATAGGTATAAGCCTTACAGGATAATAACGTGATTTAAAAAATAAAAGAATCTAAGTCAAATCCATTAGTAGTTTGGCATAATCCAACTACTGTGTATCGGATAACTAGTAGATGCATTATGTCCTGCCGGATGTTCATGTCTGATAGAGGTATGGCCGGACATCACCTATGTCAAGTCGAATGTTCATGTCTAATAGGGGTCTGGATGGGAATAGGTGCCGTCTGGCCGGGACTTGACTATTTTTTGAATTCTCTGGAGTTTCTTTCATTTCAAAAATTTAACCTTCAAACTTTCCAAACTTTCAAGCGGTGTCGCTGTACGAGACTCATCATCAAGCTATGCGTAAAAATACAATGTCTATAGTCGTTTATAGTTTGGTAGGCTTGTACAGTTTGTGACAATAAAAAGTCTATCAAAGTCATGTATGAATGTTTACTTACTTGGCTTGTCTGGGGTCACCGAACTTGTCTGGCTTTGTTGCAGTTAGTTTGTTGGTAGATAGGCCCTCAGGCCCTTCGATACTTCAATCGGTGGTGCATATATGTTTCGATCCCGGGCTTCGTTCCCAATTGTAAGAGTAGATGGAATTTTATGTCCTTCGATTCATTGGTTGGTTGGGATTCATTCCCCGATAGATAGACACTTAGGTCTCTTGATTCTTTCGGATGGTTGGGATTCACTTTTGATTTTGATAGTAGATAGACCCGCAGGTCTCCTGATTCATTCGGCTAGTTGGGTATCATTCATTGCTGTGATAATAGGTATACCCGTTGGTCTTCTAATTCATTTTGCTGGTTGGGATTCATTCTCTACTATGATAGTAGATAGACCGTGAGATACTTCGATCCATCAGGCTTTGTTCTTGGTTGTCTTGTGTCACCACCTAACTCACTTCCATTGCTAAAGGTGCAAGATTCACCTAACTATTACTTGAAATAATCTACTTGCAGGAAGAATATTATTGGCCTTGCTTGAGGTTCTGCTAAAAAGGTAATTACTTCATTGGCTCCGTTCTGATGCCAAAAAAAAAATGGTTTGTCTCTTTTCATGTATACCCGGACTTTATTTCCAGACATTTTCAACCGGGTATAATAACATGTCTGGCAAGATTTTATTTCCATACATGTCTTCCGAACATCTTTCAGGGATATAAAAAAGCAGACTTCTTCTCATTTAATCATTGAGCCTAAATAGAGAGAAAAAACCTCTGCTCGACTATCCTTGCCCTCAAATCTTCTCCGATAAATCTTTCACTGACCATGGCTTTCCCAGGACTTATTGCTCCTGACCATGCACCTAAAGACCTATATTTGCCCTTTGTTTCTACTATTGACCGTGCCTCCGGTCGCTAGAAATCCTTCGGCCTTAAGTACTGGGATCCCATACCCATTCTTCTAGCTCTGGGGGACCATGCATGCTCCTACATCGACCTGGTAAGCCTCTTATTCCCCCTCTTTCATTCACATGTTTCTGGATTTTAGATTTTTATTTATGTCCGACCAGACTTTTTGTGATGTTCGACCCTAATTTATATATGTATGGCCAAACTTGCATTACATATTTGGCCTCTTTTCCATATCCAGCGTCTTTTATCATAAATCTGACCCTATATTCGGCCGGTATTTCTTGATATTTAGCTAGTTACATTATATGTCTAATCGTACTTTCCCCTATTTAGCTAGTTACATTATATGTCTAATCGTATTTTCCCCTAATATTCGGCCACATGGCCTGAAGTGTTTCAAATATCATGTCTGATTCATTATATGTCCAGCCGGACTTTATTGAATATAGAAAATGTCTGGCTACTTCATCATGTGTTATGGCCACTTCATAAGTCCTCTTAGGCCACTGTTATGTTGTTTCTCAAGGCTCGACTAATTCAGATTCTTCTTTTGCAACTTGACGCTTCTCGTTTGAAAGTTGGTGGCAGTAATGCCAACGTTAGAAAATGGTAGAATGAACTTTCTCCAGCTGTGCAAGTTCGAATTAATGCCATCGAGTTCGAGCCTTTCATATGCTGTATTTCTGCCCAGGCAAGAAAGCATGACAAGAGGGGATTGCAGGTGATGGTGGAGTGCTGGATGGATTCGACTCATACTTTTCATCTACCGGTTGGGAAGATGACCATCACTCCAGGAAATTTCGCTTATCTGACCGGCATTCCATGCGAAGGTCATTTGCTCGATTTTGATTACAGCCTTTATATCCTTATTGTCTGGGCAAGCTACATCCATAATTTATTAGGGGTCGACCCCAGGGTCTGCTCTGTTGTTGTTGCATATGGGGAGCTGTGGGCTCATTGGCAGAGGATGACCCTCACCCGAGAAGTGGAGATAGACCAGTTAGTGCGATCATTCATTCTTTACATGTTCGGCTGTACCCTATTCGCCGATGCTGTTAGCTCGATGGATTTATGAATTATGCCTCCACTATGTGATATGGACAATGTGCAGGAGTGAGATTGGGGCTTTTCTGCTCTGACAATGATATACCAGAGGTTGGACCGGTGCTGTTGCGATATCTCATACGTCCCAGGCTATGCTTCCTAGTGGAGGTTTGTATCTTTGTTATGTTCATTTTTTTTCCACAATAGTTGATATCTTACCTTGTTTTTTCCATTGTGACTTGAGTGTGCGAGTTTGGTGTGATGGTCCAGCATTTTCCCATTTCCCGAGAGAATATGGTGTTCCCCGGTTTATCCCACTAAGATGAGTCCACAGTAAGATCGTCAGAGTCACAAGATATGAGTGTGCACAGGGCTTGCTTAAATGGACTCTCTTGGAGTATGGTGAATCTTTTCCTTTACTTTTTTTCCTAATTCATCTTTTCTATCTATGGCTAACTCTATCCCAATTCTTTCAAATTGATACGGCTTGGTGGGGGACCCCCATCGATGACCTGTCGGAGTCCACTCATTCCTCGCTCCAAAAGAATAGATTGCGCCTGCTTATCGTATGTACTGACCAGCGACTCTGGTATCTAGGTGGGCAGGTTTACTTTTGGAATTTGGGCCCCCAAGCCTGTAGGATTCCGGCTTCTCCACATCTTTCCATGTTCATCAGTATTGGGATAAATGGAGAAGACTTGTTAGCGGCTATGACTGGCCTCCCTACCGATGACTTCTTGGTGGAGGTCTGTACTGTCAGTGGGCCCGCTCCGCTCTACCAGATATATGCCATTCTCTTATCCTCACTAGGCCACCCAGTGTGTATCACTCTACTGAATTCTTTCTTTCTAAGCTTTGTATTCTTGTTGTTGACATGTCTCTTGATGCAGGCCAACATGAGAGGCCATGGGATGTGCCGCACACTTCCACCTTCTCACGTCGAGGAAGTCGGGGAAGAGGTATAAATGCCGGCTGGTCCGGCACCATCCACTTCTAGGTGATTGTTGGGGTTTTTGGCGCGGGCACAATAGAAGCTCGCGGTTCGGGTGAAATCGTAACTTTATAACTTTTAAAGTTACCGAATAAATTATTCAATATCTAATATGAATAATTCATTCATATTTCACCTAAACATATTTATTCGATATCAAATAACGACATAAATAAGTTAGAAACACTACGAAACTCTTACGAAAATATTTTTCCGCAAAATGACATAAAACGCATTTTTGTCCAAACCGACCAACCAACACACATGGGGGCTGCCCAGGTCAGCTCCAATAGTGCCTGGGCAGTTCATGGGCTGCCCAAATAGTGACAAATTCACTGTTTGGACAGCGGACACCAGGTAAGCCAAAAACTCACCCGGTAATACCATTTTTCACCGTTTTCACATATTTCAACTCCAAAACAATTTCCGACAATTGTTCCAACACCTAAAATACATCCAATACATTTATACATCATACTTTTGATCACCAAAATCACAGAAATTCCAGATCTGATTTGGTAACCAAAAATATCATTTTTCATGCTTTAAATCCAATTTTTTCAACATTAATCATATTAATAATTAACACCAACCAAAGCCACCACCTATGAAGAACTCAAGAACAATTCTAGGAATTATAAGAGTGGTCATAACACTCTAGAATGGCAACAAGTCATCAAATGACAAAATTGAATCAATATTACACTAATATCATCCAATCAAACTTCACACATGCATCTAGCCACCAAATCCATCCTCCAAATCAAAAAGCCCCAAAGTATAAGAAATGAAGAAACTGACCGGCGTAAACACACACGTATAACGCAAGCGCACATATCGTTCAAGTAGTATAAAAATATCGATCCCACGAGGACTTAATTCCTATTGTTGTTATTAATTATTGAATCTATTTATTTACAAATATCTAATTGAGGGTGAAGAGAATGATTGCTTGATTGATTTGGTTGATTGTAGTTTTGCAAAATAAATAAATAAATAAAAAGACAAAAGAAAATACTAAGGAAAATAACAAAAGACACAAAGATCTAGGGCTTTGAATCATTCTAATATCTTTTAAAAGATGAAGTGATTATTTTATGTTTGTGTAATAAATCAGTTTACTAACCTGGAACACGAAATTATGCAAAAGCCTCTGTCGATGGTCAGACGCAAATACCCAGTTTAACCCAATTGAACCATATATCTATGTCAACCAAATTATCTGGATTCATTAAGTTTAAGTTCCAATTATGGCTACCCCCACCCGACAGGTATATGTCTATCCTGTAAGGAAATCTATTAAAGGATTATCTATCCTCAAGGAAGATCGTAGGCTATTAAGTCTAAGGCTGAAACCTAAAATCCCTATGTCTAGTTCATTTTAGATTTACCACATAAATCTTATTGGTGATCAGACAACAAGAAGCATTAAGCTTAAGACTTAATAAATAAACCTTTAAATTACCCAAACTATAAAATAACCCCTTATAAACCGGTGATATTAGAATTCATCACAACCTCAGATAACTAACACATAACTAGGGCTAGTAAAGACTTAAAAGTAAAAGACATAAAGTAAAAATGCTGAAAAGTAAATTGCTGAAAAGTAAATAACGGAAAGTAAATGCTGAAATTAAATACTGAAAATTAAATGCTGAAAAGTAAATGCTGAAAGTAAATTGCTGAAAGTAAATTGCTGAAAGTAAATTGCTGAAAGTAAATTGCTGAAAAGTAAATGCTGAAAGTAAATTGCTGAAAAGTAAATAAAGTAAAAGTACAATAAAAGAAAATATTGAGGTAAAAGGATCCACTTTTATTACTTCTATTTTAGATATATCCCTTAATATAATATATTAACTTTGCATGATAATTACCAACCAGCCATATAGGCGGTATCCAGATTAAGTCAAATTAATAATTAATTACCAACCGACCAATCAGGCGGTATCCAGTTTAGTCAGGTTAAAACCAATTTAAATAATTACCAACCGACCAATATGGCGGTATCCTCGTTAAGTGAGGTTTTAACTAGTTTATATATTATAATTAAGGGAGATTAATCTAAATATTAGTAATAAAAGTTTTACCTTTTACCCCAGCAAAGGGGAGTTTCCTCCTCATTACTGAAAAGTAAAAACTGAAAATTAAAGAAAGAAAAGTATTGTGCGTAAAAGTAAATTGCGGAAAGTAAAAACTGAAAAGTAAAGAAAAGAAAGTGCGAAAGCGGAAATTAATTACTGAAAGCTGTAAATAAATAAACAAGATACAATCTTCTTAGTATTCTTAAGGAATTCCTTAGAAGAAAGTATGAATTTTACAAATGAAATGACTTGGTATTTATAGGCAAAATTTTGCCTCCATCAAATCATCCACCAAATCCATTATTAATTGCTCCACTAATTGCTCCACTAATTGCTCCACCAAATTCATTATTAATTGCTCCACTAATTTCTTATCATGTTTGGTGGTGATTTGAAAATTTTTATTATTTATTTATTAATTTATTTTTTGCTTTGAAAATGATTGAAAGTGACTTTAATAATTACACACAACACACTTCTGGATGGTTTATCAATTTCGGGCATGAAATCTTCAGAATTCGAAATTAATTTGTCTTTCAAAGTTGTAGATATTTGATTCTTCTTTAATTTGGAACTTGAATCAGCTCAATCCAATATCAGAGTAAAATATTATGCCCAAAATACGACAGATGCGCAAAACTGGAATTTCCAAAACTGCACTTCGTTAAAACGCCCTTTCAAGTTTCCAATCTCCAAAATTAATATGTCAAGTCCAATTTTTTCCCTTATTTGACCCACATTTCGTCCTAAATGATTTCATTGTATCCCAATATTATTCTATCTGTAAAATAAACTAAACCACATCAAAACGTTCATCAAACCCGAGAAACTAAACAAAATATTAAGTAAAAGGGCGGTAAATATTGATATATTTTCCGCTCATCAGAAACCCTAGAACTATTCTAGATATTCAAGAATAAGAAACAAGCTTTCTAAGTTTAAGATTATTGAAGATTACCTCTAAATCTTGTAATTTCCTTAAACTTTTTCTTGAATTTTTTCACTTTCTTCCTTGAATCTTCAAGAAAATTTTGGGAGTTTTATTTTATGGAGGTGTTCAGCCATGGAGTCTTATGAAAGGAGAAAACAAAATTTTCAACTTAAAAAATCAAGCCAAAACTGACTTAGGGGTAAAAAGAGAGGTATTTTGGTCATTTGGTCAATTAATCTAATTAAATAATGAAAATAAGATTTAAATTAACAAATCCAATTTGTAAACTTTAAGCTTAATAGAATCATGCCACATGTAACCAATAATAATCAAACATATTGCAGAACAATTATGTAATATTTACATAATTTAATTATCTAGATATTTAACATTTAAATACCTAAATAATTAATTAATGTGATTATTATTATATATGTATTTTTATTTACATTAAATAATAAATACATATATTAATGGCATGTGTCAAAATCTCATTTGACAAATAATTAATGTGTATCAAATAAAATTTTGTATCAAATACAAATACACATTAATTATTAATTGACCGAAATGCCCTTAATGCATGTATTTTCGTTTAAACCGTTTAAACGACTCGAATTAACTCATTTAATTCGGTGAAGTATTATGAATAATCTATATTATTCATAATGTGTTTTCCAAGTGCTCAACGAGTACACTTCATATTGTGGGACTCTCTAAGTTTAGGTTTATCCGTCACGGAATCCAATTTCGTGTCCATAAATCACCCACTCATGAATTATGACGACCACAGATAATCTCGCTAAACTATGCAAGTCGAGGTCATTACATACGTATAATCCCTCCGTCACAAGCTATCAATATTATACCAGAGATATAGATAAGAACGTCAAATCCCTATGGTATAATATAGTTGACTTTTAAATTTACGATCTCTAAATAACACTCGGAACTCGCTTCCGAAGTATACCACGGTCATGGATTTACTAGATCGCAATTACGTACATGATACATATGCCCTGTACACAGGATATCATGAGCATCAGTCCACACCCAACGAACATGCGGAAGTCTGATCTAAATAGATCGGTGATGTGATTGCCATCAAAGTGTGGAGGATAACTCATATATCCACAGTGGTATCTCAAGTCGAATGACCAATATGATAATCGACTCGAGAAGATTCCTATTGAAGTTGGTGTACCATCTATTAGGAAATCTTCAGTGAGTCGTTCAGTGTTTATCAAATAAATACCTACACGTTTATACGAGTCTCCCAAGAGTCATGGTTCATTGGGATAAACCATTGGACCAAGTCTCGATATACGACATGTACTAGTCTCAGCGGATTTTACTAACCGACTCGTGTCAGTAAATTTTGACCATGAACTTTATTTGAGAATATACAACTTATAGTGACGCTTCCCAATGTCAATTACAATCTACGTTGTAACTGCACACTACGTTGTAAATCCTAGGGTCTTTGTCTAATATATACATATCACTAAATCATATTTAGTTTCAATCTAATCGTATTTAGATGGAATAAGTATATAAAAAATAAGAGGTGCTACCATTAAGTAAGTAATATTATGGAAAAAAATTGTCTGTATTCATGAATTGGACATAAATACGATCCGGATTGGAACTCCGAGCACCAATCCTAACAGCGATCTCGGGCCCAAACTTCCTCTTCTGGTCATGGACCTTCTTTATCTTCAATGACGGCTCCTCTCAGTGTCATTCTCGGCACTGTAGTTTCTTGCCAGACCCAACCTATTTGGTATGTGATGATGTTGAGGTGGATGTGGTTTGTTCTCTATGCTTGGAGGGGGTGCAGACGCTAATAGTTACCCCTTCAAACTCCATACATATGAGTTTCCCTGACTGTTTGTTCTTTTTACTTTTTACTGAGTTCCTGGTACCAATCGAGATGTGTTATAGATGGTTGTTGAATTTGTGGATCATTGATTCTCCATGGTGCAGGCAGGGAATGCGACACTGACCTATTAAAGCTTCACTCACTAGGTACTTGTAGATAAGAGTTAGCTTGTATGCACTTATACATGTATACATGATTTCCTAAATTTCCTTTTGTGTTTCTGATTACAAGATCTCCAGTGTCGATATGACTCATTGCTCGAGCACTCTAGGCGATGGGAGGTCCGCACGAATGGGTTGCATTCCTGAAATACGCCGAGGAGCCTGAGCCAGATCCTACAACATTCAGGGCTGAGGCGGAGGATTTTGATGATGACAGGACGGAGGAAGAGACTGATGAGGAGGGGTCATCCGAGGAGTATGATAGCTTTTTCTCCTCTTTTTTATTTTGTGTTAAGATGGTGATCATAAATGATCATTTTTGTATAAACTTTTGAATTCAATAAAAAAAACATCATTTAATTTTCAACTTTCTTACGAATTCATACTCTTTACAATGATTTTTAGACTTGATTATTACATTAATACTACATCAATACTCTGCAAGCATCTGGTTGAACTATATTCTGCTTCTGCATAGGATATATATCAGGCCGTATATGTCCATGTCCGGTCATAAATAGGTAAAGAACATTCAGGCGGTAGGCCAGACATATCAATAAAGTCCGATCGTGCCTCATTCATGTCTGGCCGGACAAAGTGTATAATTTAGGCAGGACATCTCACGGTGTCTTGTGGCATTGGGGTTCCTCCTTAGGTCATGACAAGTTCTCATACATCACAACTGTTGGAGTTGGTGCTTGGAGCGTCAATCCGAATAATGTATTTTATACATTATTATTTATAAATAAAATAACTATATTTTCATTTCAAACCTTATTAATAGTAATGTCATTATGCATATTAGATTGATGTATAAATATGCTAAGAATGACATCGACCTTAGAATAGTCTTGTAGTAATACTGGACACTAGGTGGTTCGACATTGTGATAGTATTACTATTATAAACTTTTCTTAAAGTAAATATTCCTAGTCGTTGGTTTTGGAATACGATCGAATTCTTATAACCTATAAGACTAACATATGTCGTATATTAGAATTGGAGTTCCAATGGTTTAACCCAATATACCATAAGCTACGGAAGCCTGTATAGACATGTGGGTATTTATTGAAGCGAATACTGAATGACTCACAGATGATTCCTAATAGTTGGAAGCACACACCACCATCAATAGCAATCTTCTCGAGTCGAGTAGCATATGTAATCATTTGACTATAGGATAATATTGATTTTGTATGAGATCCTTCACACTTTGATGTCATGTATATCAGAAACCTTTCATTGTCTGACCTCTAGATGCGTTGGGTGTGGACCGATGCACTTGTTAATCAAATGCGTATCAAAATAGGATCTGTCGGCCCGTATGTGTACCATAAGGGGTTTAGGTATCCATGTGAGTAAGTCATGATTCTTAAGACTTTGGCCAAAGCCGATCACCTAGGGTGGATCACATTAGTTGTAAATAATTGTGGACATGTCGATATGAGATGTATGCCTCAGAAACTTGATGGTGTATTCTATTTTTCCTAAGCACAACTTGGATAGCCTATGATAGAGGGATTGATAAACATATGTGATGACCTCGACTTGTATAGTTCAGAAAGATCGTTCGTGTTCTTCGCGAATTCGGAGGTGGTCGAATTGCGTACATATTAGCTAGGCTTATGGGACGAACGTGTCTAGACTTAGAGAGTCCCACAGTATAAAGTGTACTCGTTGAGCACTTCGGTAGCTGATAATTTTTTATAATAAATAATATTCGATATTATAATTATCAACTAAGATAATTAAGTGTTATTGGATAACATTGATTATTTACTTTGACCTAATTGGATTAATCCAAAATTTACACAATGGCTTTGTTATAAATTCATAAATATCTCTACCATTTGAGGATATTTTGGTAATTATAAATATGTAATTATAGGTGTATTTATCTTGATTTAATTGGATTAAATCAAAGTGGTAGACATATAACTAGTCCATTAATTAAACTTTGTCTTGATTTAATTGGATTATATCAAAGTGGTAGACAAAGATGATTAGTCACATATAATTATACATATTTGGACAAATTAGATTAAGCCCACATAAAAATTGATTAGAACTTTTATTAATTAAAAATTACCTAAGTTTTGCTATAAATAGCAAGCTTGAGCAAATGTTTTAATAAAGCTCGAGAAAGCTAAATACAAGCAAAAATTAGAGAAATTAGCCTAAGTTTGAAAAGTGTTTAGAAAAGATTTGTGAGATCTCTAAAATATTTTAATTATGAGAAATCAAGATTGGATCTTGGAGTGAAGCTTGCTAGCATTGGAATCAAGAATTGATCTTAGAGTCAAGCTTGCTAACTTTGTATTTTCTCCACAACATTTCAACAAGGAGAATTAGCTTGGATCTTTAAATCAACCTAGCTAGGTAAGTTTGATCTTCTCTAAAAGTTATGTTTTTCATTAGTGAGACATATAGTGATTAATTATGTATTCGATACATAATAACATAGCTTGATTTTGAAATTAAGCTAATTAATTGTGTTAGAATACTTTGGAAGTATAAATACAATATGCTTGTAATTGGGTCAAAATATTTATGTTAGACATAGATATAAAATTAGAGTTTAGAACTCTAGATAATAGCTTGGAGCTAAGGATATCATTCTAGAATCACTTGACCATCTTTAAGTGACCTAGTATTGTTCATGAGTAATTTCATTGTGAGATTCTAATTTGGTTTGTGTTTTGGATTCAAAATTTACTCAAGTGCGTATTTACAATAAATTTATATTTTTGTAAAAATATTTAATATTTTGAAAACATGATTTTTATTTTATAACATGTGTTGATATTGGTTTTGATGTTAAAAATTAATTTGGGGTATTTTTAAAATGTTTAGGGAAGATCGGAAGAAATTAGGCTAAAATATCCTAATTCCTTCAGCTCTCTGGAAAGAGAGCTGAAGGTGATGTTGAAATGATATAAAAGGAAAAAAGAAATGTACACAGT
The DNA here is from genome assembly GCA_019454045.1 of Zanthoxylum bungeanum. Taxonomy (NCBI): domain Eukaryota; kingdom Viridiplantae; phylum Streptophyta; class Magnoliopsida; order Sapindales; family Rutaceae; genus Zanthoxylum; species Zanthoxylum bungeanum. Next base: position 34,506 of record SKCR01015539.1, read on the forward strand.
GCGTGCGCGCACTGTAGCATGCGTGTCGCGTATTGTGCGTACTCAAAATTATTTTTCCTTGTTCTTGAGCTTCTAGACTCCGATTCAGCCCCGAGTTTTTCCTACAATCGTAATGGAATATAGTATTTCATTAAATTATTTAAAATTACACTTATACTTGATATCCATGGGTTAGACCCACTTCCGTTGTGCGGGACTGCAATCCGATCCTATGGGTTCCACATCCGCCCTAACAACAACCATTGACAATGTTATATATCGGCCTTGCCCCTTGTTTTGTTTTCATCACCAAAAGATTTTCTTCCATTCTTTTTATTTCTGAAGATCTTCCGAGAATTCTTCTCTCTTTTTGGCCACTATTTTGCAGAATATCCAGCCACTTTTAGCCAAAGTTCGACCAGGCATTGGCTTTATATCCAACCGCTCTTTTCTATATCCGGCCACGACTCAATTCCTCTAGCTATTTCCATGGCTCTCACCCTGGAATATCCTATCGTGTCCCTTATTTGTGGGGTATCTGATTAGTTGCCCCAAATTTGGCCCAGCTTTTCGTTCTTCGTTACCTACATCGTGTCAAGGTAGACTATATTTTTCTGAAAGCAGCTTCGTCAATATGGGATGCTGAAATTCATGTCTTTTGCTTCCACCCCATGAGTTATGGCCCTTGCCTGAGAAATTTACTACCATTTTGGGTCTACAATTTCTTCCTTCTACCCATCTGTTAATGCCTTTCTTCAAGCGTCAATACTCTGGTGAAGCTTGTGAGGCTTTCCTTTTCAGCCCTGACAAGATAGAGAAGGTAATACCATGTCACTTGTCCATTGAGTTGAAAGCACTGCTGTATATTTCTTCTAACATGGAAGTTGGGTCTCACTGTTGGAGAAGAATTATCATATTCTACATCTTGGACACATATCTATTGGCGGGTCGTGATAACGGGAGAGGCGACAATCTACTGCTTCACATCCTTCAAGGTATTAGATGTGGTTATGATCATTCTCTTTTTATCTTGGCTAAGACACTTAATGGCTTGGATGACATCAAATGGAAACCCGCCAGCCGATTTCTAGGGAGCCCCTAACTTTGCAAGTATGCCCTAAATTTTGCCCTAGCTGTCCGTTTGAATTTCTAGCCTAGTGGGCCTCTATAATTTTTTTCCCAAGCCGCCTTTTCAAGCTTTCAACCCAGCGAGCTAACAAACTATTTTTTTTCTTTTTTGGTAGGTGTGGTTGTAGGAAAAGTTGAAGCTCATTGCTCCCTCGTCGATATCTATCTTTCCTTCCTACTGTTCCCAGCATCATCTAGCAGATGCCAACATGGAGAAAAACCTCTCTTATGATGCGTGGAAGAAGCGGTTGCAGCAAGTATCTGAAGTACAGATTTCATGGATGTGCCCATGGTGCCATGTCACCACAAACTTCTTCGGTCACTGCATCCCTCTACTGGGTCTTCGTATCAACTCATTTTACCTTCATGCTAAGCTCTATTGGCATACGGGTGACACACTCACAAAGTGATTCTTTACTCTCAAGTATAAGAGTGTCGAAGTAATAAAATAACCCGGTAAGTCCGGGATCGATCCACAAGGAATAAATTTAATAAGATAAAATAATAATTCAACTAATAAAATAAAAATAATAAAATAAAATAGTATGGTTAGGGGATCCACTCTTGATATTTCAATTAGAAAATAATTTTTACTTCTTATAAATTATATATATTTTCCAATCAATCTATTTCATGATTATAAGGTATTAATTATGCCAACACATGAAATATGTCATGACGATAATTAGTCATGCCAAAGTACTAAATATGTCGAAACATGTATAACTGTATTGTATATAATTAATCCAGATTTTTAATATCCCACTCCCTCATATTTATGGGATTCAAGTATTATTTGTGTCAATTGGAGACTGTTTACAGCTAGTCAATAGTCCTCTATAAATTGGAAAGAGTAAGCAGCACCTAATTTAAGCAGCAAAAATTTCATGGATCTCTCTTGAGATTTATTGGGATGAGCTATTGTGTGTATTTTTTCTTTTATAATTTATTTTTTTATTAATATAATTATGAGTGTTTTTATTTAAATATTATTCTGCTAATTTGTATCATGTTGGGGTAAATGGTGAAGCTAGTGGTATGAAAATATAAATGATTTTTATTTAAATTATATCAAGAGATAAATAGAGATGTTCAACACCTCTTGTGCAAATTGTAAGCTGAGCTTGCAATTTGCAAGCAAATATTGCAATTATTTTTCACCGGAATGTGGAAAGCAATTGCCAATTATTATTATTTTTTGTTTTTTTTTGTCTTTTTTATTTTATTTTTTATTCTTTTGTCCTTTTTATATAATAAATGTTATATTATTATTGTAATAATAATAATATAATAATAATAATAATAATAATAATAATAATAATAATAATAATAATAATAATAATAATAACAACAACAACAACAATAATAATAATAAAAGAAAAAATACACACAATAGCTCATTCATATGTCTGAATAAAAAGAAATATAGTTTTTTAAGATATCGCCTAATTAGTATGGTATTAACAATTGAATCTACATCACCAATACTAAAAATAAAGGTTATAACTTAAAACAATAAAAGAACATCAAAACAGTAAATTGAAATTTAGTTTTGATTGTAGCTCACATCTTCCTCTGGTTTTACGTCTAGTAACGACTTGAATGCCCGTCGAGGATATGCTTCCTATTCAATTTTCTTTTAAGTTAGAAAATAGGGTCTTTTAAAGTCAGATTTCCGACACTATAATTTAGCAAAATGTTTTTTTTTTTACAATATACACAAAACAAAAAAAATATAAAAGATTTTTTTATAAAAAAAAAGACACAAAAGTGAAAAAAATCCAACAAAGTTAAATTATTATTCTATCTATTAAATTTTATTCCCTGGAAACGGCGCCAGAAACTTGACACACTCACAAAGTAGTTCTTTACTCCCAAGTATAAGAGTGTTGAAGTAATAAAATAACCCGATAAATCCAGGGTCAATCCATAGGGAATAAATTTCATAGGATAAAATAATTATTCAATTAATAAAATAAAACATTAGGTTTAGGGATCCATTCTTGATATTTCAAATATAAATAATTTTTACTTTTTATAAAATATAAATTATAATTTTTCCAAATCAATTTATTTCATAATTATTAGGTATTAATTATGCTAACACATGTAATTCATCATGTCGATAATTAATCCTGCTAAGGTACTACATATGCCAAAACATATAAAACCAGTCATAAAGACGGTGATAACATTTATATATAACAAGTCCAGTTAGGTACTCAGTTGTGCCAAATATATAAAACTAGTCATATAGACGGAACTGTATTGTCTATAATTAATCCAGATTTGTAATAGCCCACTCTCTCTCATTTATGGGATTCAAGTATTATCTGTGTCGATCGGGGACTTCCTACAGCTAGTCAAGAGTCCTCAATAAACTGGAAAGAGTATGATTTTTATTTGGAAAATTATCACAATTTATAAAATATAATATAAATAAAAATTATCTTTATTTTCATACCACTAGCTTCACCCTTTAGCCCAGCATGATACAAATTAACAGAACAATATTTAAATAAAAACACTCATAATTTTATTAATAAAAGAAAAATAAATTACAAAAGAAAAAATATACACAAGAGCTCATCCCACAAAGTCTCAAGAGAAACCTGTGGAAATTTTGCTGAAGAAAGAGGTGTTGAACATCCTCTATTTATAGAGGATGCTTTGTATCCTCCTTCAAATTTAGAATTGATTATGCCCAAAAAGTACTTGCTGTTATCACAGTATAATTGGGGTGTCGATTCCTCAGAGAGATGGTTACAAGGAACTAATTCACTTAAAGAAAAGATTAGCAATAATTTAATTAAACGAAAGGATTTAATTGGCAATTTAGATTAAAGATTATGAAAAACACTTAAGAGTTATCAGTAGAGAAAAGCATAAAAGCGTTGGGAATCCTTCTTGTATCAAATTCCTATATTCAGTAATTGATTCCTTTTATTACTCAATTAAAGGTTTCGCATCCCAAACCAACAATCGGAAGATATTTCAATTCAAAACACATTAAATTCTAAAGTAATCGATGAATTATTTTCTTTATATTAACAGCACATAATGTTATCGTTATGACCTATCTAACGTTGGAAATATAACCTCAGGCAATACTGCAGCAGAATATCAACTCATAAAATAACATTACCAGTCACAACTAGGTTCCCCAATCACACATAGAAGAAGCATAACTATTCCTATATGCAAATTGGTAAAACACAATCTCTGGATTATAAATCGAAATATAATAAAGAACAATGAATCATCAATTGTATTAAACGTTTAAAAGCATCCAAGAATCAAAAACATGAACATAAGAACTTAATTACAAGAGTTCATCTTTAGCTTTACCTAGGAGATTAGTTCTCCATATAGAAGAGAGGCATAGCCTTGATAGATCGGAGAAGCACATGTTTGACATAGAGCTTCCTCGTTCTTCTCTCTCAAATATGTGACTTCAACTCCTTGTGTGTGTTTTCTTTATGTTTTTCTCATCTTTTAGGGTTTTGGACGAACTTGGGTTTATATAGAAAAATCCTGGAGTCCATATATGCGTGAAACACGTCCGAATTATGTTTTTGGGACATTACCGCGACGCCCAACTCTCGGGAAAGTTGTATGGTATAATCTTGTGGAGGCACCGCAGCACCAAGAAGTGGGCACCGTGGCGCCAGTGCATTTCTCTGATGCTACATTTTCTGTGTTTCCGCTCTTCCCGCATACTTCTGATGCGTCTGTAAGGTCCCGAAACATGTGTAATTGCTCCAAGATTTATATTCCATTGATTCCTAATAATAAGACATAAAATAAACTATAATTAAGATCAAATACATGATAATCAAGCTGAATTAGCGATGCTCAAAGTATATTTTCATTCACTTATCACAACCCCCAACCAGCTTATTGCTAGTCCCTAGCAATTCAAGCGCAAAAGAAAATAAGAACTAAACTAAACTAAAAATAAATAAATAAACTATATAAGCCATTTTCGTAGGGATCACAATTACATTTAGCGTATGCAATAAGCCTTTAAACCCTTAGGTGGCCCTAGTGGACGAGTTATAGTCTCGTGAGGGCTTACAGCGACCACACCCACAAACGTCATTCAAAACATACAATCATGCAAAAATAACAAAATGAAATAGTCTCAATAGTTACACATATTATTGTCCTCAAAGAATGCCTAGTAATGAAATCAAAGAATTTTCAAAGTACTCAATGTAACTCGAATCCAAGTCTTTGAATAAATTATATAAGCCAGACTCACAGTGTGTGTGTGTGTAAAGGTTCATTCACAGCTCGATTCCAAGGTAAGCCAACTCAATGATTTCGCTTAAAAATTGGGATCTGATGGGTCAAACCAACCTAGATATCTCAAATGTGCTCTGTAATTGCCTTTATGTGCTCAGTATGGTATGATTTTTTTCTTTCTTTGTCTCTTTTTTTCTTTTTTTTTTCTTTTTCGACCTTTTCTTTTCTTTCTTTTTTTTTTCAACACACATACCTTTTAAGGTAGCATTTCTCCTCATGGTGGTCCCAACACTCGCCCATAGGTAGCTTCACGCTTATCGGTTATAGGTGGTTTAATTTCTTTCTTTTGAGACTTTCTCTTTTTATTTTTATACCATACATCATAACACTAGCAAATCGGGATAGACATATAAGCAAACGATCATTCATCGACATGCAATTTCTTCAACTAGTCACATTTCCAACTACCTAGGTTTTCACTGCTAAAAACCTATAATTAAGTGCTTACGAGTTTGACCTAGATCAATTACTCAATGCATCAGATAAAATTACATCAGGAACTTATCGTTATAAGATTTCACCATAAAGCAAACAATATCATCAGAGGACTTATGTTTTACTATTAAGGACTAAAATAAAATAAAATAAATTGTTTTTTATATATATAACAGGTATTAGTATTATCACTACATGCCTACACCCCCACACTTAAGACTTGCACCGTCCTCAATGTAAGATAAATATAAAAAAAAATGATTAAAGAATAACACAACAGCATATGGAGTTGATCAGGCTCCTGCTGGTGAGACTTTGGTTGTGTGAGTTGTGTAGGTTGCGCTAACACCTGCATAAATACTCATGCAAATAATAAACAGGCAATTACCACACAATAAAATTAAATTAAATTAAAGAAAATGACAAAATAAAATAGAAATAAAATAGATAAAATAAATATAGATGCAAGGGTTGTCTCCCCGCTAGCACTGAGTTTAACGTCTTCAGCCAGACGTAACCACTTAATGTTGTCATGGTAGCTTCCATATAGTGAACTGATTAAGAGATGAGAAAGAATTTTTGGCTGGCTTTTGCAATTTATCCATTTGTCCCCCAGGATCTTCTGATGGCTGAGATTTGAGACTGTACATATGACTAAATTGGCTCAACCCTCTTTTTAACTTCCCAGGTATCATCTTCAAATGAGCTAACTCTCCTTTTTAGCCTTCTACGGTTCTTTGGGATCAGGTCCAGCTAAAGAAGGTCAGAATCATGTGGTGTAAAGGCAGTCTCTAGTAAGATTGTGTCTATCATGTATGTATATTGGCACTCATCATCACCTTGTGGTTGTTTTTCGACATGAAAAATATTCACCTTCAGTGTCATATTCCCAAATGATATCTTCATGAGACTGTTCTTGCAATTGATAAGGGCATTAGTTGTAGCATGAAAAGGTCTACCTAAAATAAGTGGAATTTTTGACTCAATGTCAACCACATATTAAGTGTCTAAAATTAGAAAATCAACAGGGTAGTAGAATTTATCAATTTGAAGTAAAACATCATCGACTACTCCATGCGGTGTTCTGATAGATCGGTCAGCTAACTGGTAAAATCACTGATGTAGGTTTAATCTCTCCAAGTCCGAGCAACATATAAATAGAATATGGCATGAGATTAACACTAACACCTAAATCTAATAAAGCTTGACCAAACTCATGTGTACCAAGCAACAGTGGGGCATCCTGGATCTTTGTATTTTGGTGTAGTCTTCTGTTCAATTACTGCACTAGCCTGCTCTGTCAAAAATGCAGTCTTCTTCACATTATGCTTCATTTTTATGGTGCAGAGATCTTTCAAAACCTTCGTATATGTAGGAACTTGTTTTTATCACATGTAATAAAGGAAGGTTGATTTTTACTTGCTTAAGATTTTCTAGGATCTCACCATTAGGGTCCGGAGCTCTCATTTTGGGCCTAAGTGCTTGAGGAAAATGGTACTCTAACTGGGGTATGTGGCACTTGTTCTTCCTGATGGGTATCTATACTTCTATCCTTAGTGGCACCTACAGTGTTGGAGGTGTCCGTCATCCCTACCTCTTTACCACTCCTAGTGATTATGGCATGTACACATTTTACATTAGCTGCTTCATGATCAGCCTGTGCCATGTGTTGCTTGTGGATTTGGTTGGGCTTGAGATAGAAACTTTCCTTATTCTTGCACACTCATTACATTAGTCAACTTAGAGATTTGACTCTTAATCTCCTTATTGTCTTCAACTACCTGAGCTATCAATGACTCAAACATTTGATTGGTTTTGCTCTGGGCCTCTATAAATGCTTGCACAGTATCTTCTAAAGAATTCCTAAGAACGGCAGGTGTGTGATACTGTGGAGCACTGTAACTTCTAGGATGTGATGTTTGAGTGGGCTGTTGAGACTCATGTTTCCAACTAAAGTTTGGGTGGTTCCGCCAACCAGGATTATAAGTGTCTGAATATGGTGTATAAGGTTTCTTGTACATCCATACAGTATTGCATTATTCCTCATATGTTTCCCTCCTCTCTCCATATAAAGGACACTATTGGGCCAAATGGTCAGTCCCATTGCACACAAAACATTCCCCTTGGGGTTCTAAGTGGGCTACTGTATGCATAGTCTTGCTATCTTTGGCTATTAAGGCTTATGTCTAGTTAATAGTTCAACTTGTGTCTTAAGGTTATCTTCTTCCCTAAAGTGGTGTATGTCTCTGCCAGAAGGAGTGGGGTGTGTCCATCAGTGTTATCCATGACATTAGGTCCAGTTCATGTGTGAGATTTCTCAGCTAGGTCATTCAAGTACTCTAACACCTCATCAGGGTCCTTTCGGATGAACTCACCATTGTACATTGTCTCCATAAATTGGAGCTCTCTGGGGGTTAGACCGTCATAAAAATAACTTACTAAGTGCCAACTCTCATACCCATGGTGAGGACAACTAGCTAACATCTCTTTAAACCTCTCCCAAGTTTGATAAAGGGTTTCACTGTCTTTTTGGGAGAAGGTAGATATTTGTCTTTTCAATGCATTCTTTTTATGGTGTAGGAAATATTTATTAGAGAATGCATGTGTCATCTCGCCCCCATGATCCTATTGACCGAGGTCTTAGAGAATAAAACCAGATTTTAGCTTTATCCTTAAGGGCAAATGGGAAGAACTTAAGTCTAATTGTGTCAGTGATTCCAAACCGGTTATGGAAAGTTGCTATAACCTCTTCAAACTCTCTAATGTGCACATAAGAGTTCTCGTTCTCCAAACCATGAAAGGTTGGGAGATACTGTATCATTCTAGGCTTAAAATCTATATGTGGTGCATTAGGAGGAAACATGATGCATGATGGTGTAGCTGTGCGAGTTGGGTGGAGGAACTCCTGAAAAGTCCTCATAGGTGGTGATAAGTGCACGAAAGTGTACTTAGAACACTGTTAACTTAGCTTCATTATCATATGTTTTAATCTTAATTATAGTCATTTTATGCTTTGTTAATAGGAAGTGATGGATCAAAGAGAATGGAGCAATTGAACATGTTTCAGAGCCTAACAGACATATCGGACGCACGCAGGAGCATCAGGCGCGCACTGAAATTAAAAAGGCTATAACTTTTGATTTAGAAAGAGTTACGAGACCCATAATATATCGATTTGCATCTACTCGAGGAGATCTAGTCAATTGAAGCATCCTTCAAAGCTGCTGGCGCGTCTAGAGGCTCGGCGCACGTCGCGACGTGAAACTGCGATTTCAGGATTTTGTGCTGTGTGTTTTTAATGCAATTTAGGGTTTCAGGACTTTTCTATATAAATCCAACTTCGTCCCAAACCCTAGAGGAGGAGAAAATCAGAGAGAAACAGAGGAAAAACACTCAAAAAGAGCCAAAAACATAATTCATAGAGAGGAAGAACGAAGAACTTCAAGGAAATCATGACGTCTCTCCGATCTATTCAGGCTGCATCTCTTTCTTCCATGGAGAACTAATCTCCTAGGCAAAGCTAAGGATGAACTCTTGTATTTTAACTTCTTATATTCATGTTGTTGATTCTTGAATGAACCTTTTAACGTTTAATAAAATTGATGGTTGTTATTCTTTATTATCATTCGATTTATTAGCCCATAAATTGTGTTTTGTCAAATCCCATATAGATCCAGTCATGCTTCTTTTATGTGTGATTTGTGAAATCAGTTGTGACTGGTAAAGTTGTTTTATGTGTTGGTCTTCTGCTGCAGTATTGCCTGAGGGTATATTGTCGACGTTAGATAGCTCGTAATAATAACTTTTGTTTGCTGTTAACATAGAAAAAATAATCATTGATTACCCTAGAATTTAATATGAGTAGAATTGAATATCTTCCAATTGTTGGTTTGGGATGTGAAACCTTCAATTGTGTAATGAAAAGAATCAATAACTGAATACAAAAGGTTGATACAAGAGGAATTCCTGATGCTTTGCTGTTTATCTCTGTAGATATTTCCTGCATACTTTTCATACTTTTTATTTTTTATTTTCTTTTATCTTATATTATCAATTTCATTCATTTTCTTTATTTAAGTTATTGCTAAAGTTTTTGTTTGAGTAAATTTGTTCATGTAACCATCTCTCTGAGGAATCGACACCCCAGCTATACTGCGATAACCGCGAGTCATATTTGGGCGTAATCAGGTGGTCTCTCATTCCACTCATAGTATGTGCACTAGACGTGGAGGGTGTGGCGAAAAGATTGTCAAACAAACTCTCTGAGTCTGAGTTTTCTTCTTCAGTCCTAACAAATCTACCAAATCTATCTCTACGTCGAGGCATGCAATTAAAAAACAAGTGAAACAAGGAACATAACTAAAAAGAATAAACTAAAAATAAATAATTAAAAAGAAATCAAAAACTAAAATAAAATAGATAAACTAAATAAATAAAAAAATAATCAAAAAATCAAAACTAAACTAAAACTGAAATTGAAATAAAATAAAATAAATAAGTAAATAATAATAATAATAATAAATTGATATGGAACGAAGTTACCACTTTTATTGTTGACCAAGCAAACCTGCTCCTGTTATTTGTAAACCGTCTCTCCGGCAACGACGCCAAAATTTAATTAGGCCCAAAAAGTACTTGCGGCTATCACAGTATAGTTGGGGTGTCGATTCCTCAGAGAGATGGTTACAAAGAGCTGATTTACTTAAACAAAACGTTAGCAGCAACTTAATGAAAATATATAGATTGAATTGGTAATTAAAGTAAAGATTAATAAAAACAATTAAAAGATATCAATAGAGAGAGGCAGCAAAGCATCGGGAATCCCTCTTGTATCAAATTCCTATATTTAGTTATTGATTCATGTTATTACTCAATTGAAGGTTTCACATCCCAAACCAACAATCGGAAGATATTCAATTCTACGCATATTAAATTCTAAGGTAATTAATGATTTATCTTCTCTATGTTAACAACACACAAAGTTATCATTACAACCTATCTAACGTCGATAATATACGCTCAGGTAATATTGTAGCAAAAGACCAACTCATAAAACAACTTAACTAGTCACAACTGGGTTCCCCAATCACACCTAGAAGAAGCATGATTGGATCTATATGCAAGTTGAATAAACACAGTTTCTGGATTCATAAATCGAAAGATAATAAAGAATAATAAACATCAATTGTATTAAACGTTTATGAGTATTTATGAATCAACAACATGAACATAAAAAATTAAAAACAATAGTTTATTCTTAGTTTTGCCTAGGAGATTAGTTCTCCATGTAGAAGAGAGACATAGCCTGAAGAGATTGCAGCAGCATCCTGTCTGGCACGAAGTTTCTTCGTTCTTCAATCTCAAATATGTGTTTGTGGTTCTTTGTTATGTGTTTCTTCTCTTTTTTTCTTCTCTTTTCTCTCCCTCTAGGGTTTTGGACGAGCTTGGGTTTATATAGAGAAGTCTCGGAGACCTTATTCGCTAACAAAAGAACTAAATAAAAAAACCTAGAATACGCTTCCGTGTCGCGACGCGTGGCCTTTGCGTGTCGCGACGCATGGCTGGCTTTACAGGATGATGATTCTTGCATTTCTGCTCATTTTCTGTGTGCTTTCGATGCGTCCGCAAGGTCCTGAAACACGTAAAATTGCTCCAATATCCGTATTGCATTGCTTCCTAATAACAAAGCAAAAAATAAACTATAATTAAGATCAAATACATGATAATCAAGCCGACTTAGTGATGTTCAAATTACACTTTCGTGCACTTATGAACCCCCACACTTAAAATTTGCATTGTCCTCAATGTAAGATAAAGATAAAGAAACATGAGTGTGGAACAACACTACCAGGCATGGAGTTGATCAGGTTCCTGCTGGCGAGACTTTGGTTGTATGAGCTGCGCGGGTTGTGCTAACACCTGTGTGAATACTCATGCAAGTAATAAACATGCAATTAGCACACAATAAAATAAAATTAAAGTAAAGAAAATAAAATAAATACAGATGCAAGAGTTCCTCTCGCTAGCGCTAAATTTAACGTCTTCAGCCAGACGTAATCTCCCAAGTGGTCATGGTGGCTTCCATGTAGCGGACCAAATAGTGTCATGTTCTTTCTTCTTTAGTAGGCACTAGTGATGAAGACATGAAAATGAATTTATGGCTGGCTGTGGCATTCTATTCATTGATCTCCAGGGTCTACTAATGGCTGAGATCTTAGGCTGTATGTGAGGAAAAAATGGCTCAACCTCCTTTTTAACTTTCCAAGGATCATCTTCAAGTGAGCACTAACTCTCATTTTCCTCTTTCTACAGTTCTTTGGAATCAGTTCCAGTTCTGGAGGGTTAGAATAATGTGGTGTAGAGTCTGTCTCCGGTAAGACTGTGTTTAGCATGTATGTATAGTGGCACTCATCATTATCTCGTGGTTGTTTCTCAACATGAAATATATTCACTTCCAGTGTCATATTTCCAAATGATATCTTCATGAGACCGTTCCTGCAATTGATAAGGGCATTAGCTGTAGCAAGAAAAGGTCTACCTGAGATAAGTGGAATTTTTGACTCTATGTTAACCACAAATTGAGTATCTAAAATTAGAAAATCAACAAGATAGTAGAAGTTATCAATTTGTAGTAAAACATCATCAACTACTCCCCGCGGTTTTCTGAGAGAGCGATCAGCTAACTGTAAAACCACAGATGTAGGTTTAATCTCTCCAAGTCCTAGTTGCATAAAGATAGAATATGGCATAAGATAAACACTAGGACCTAAATCTAATAAAGCTTGATCAAACTTGTATGTGCCAATATGGCAAGCAATAGTGGGGGCATCCCAGATCTTTGTATTTTGGTGGGGCCCTCTGGTCAATCATTGCACTTGCTTGTTCTGTCAGGAATGCAGTCTTCTTTACATGATGCTTTCTTTTCATGGTGATAGATCCTTCAAAACCTTCACATATGTGGGAACATGTTTGATCACATGTAACAGAGGAATGTTAATCTTTAATTGCTTTAAGTGTTATATGATCTCACCATTAGGGTTTGGAGCTCTCGTAAATAGGCCTAAGAGCTTGGGGGAAAGGTACTCGAATTGGGATATGGGGCATTTGTTCTTCCTGAGAAGTATTTGTACTACTATCTTTGGGGTCACCTATAATGTTGGAGGTGTCCTACATCTCTATCTCCTTACCACTCATAGTTAATATGGCATTAACACCTTTTACGTTGGATGCCTCATGATCAGCCTGTGCCATGTGTTGCCCTTGAGGATTTGGTTGAGCCTGAGATGGAAACTTTCCTTGTTCTTGCACACTCAGGATATTAGTCAACTTAGAGACTTGACTCTTAATCTCCTTATTGTCTTCAACTACCTGAGCTATCAATGACTCAAACCTTTGATTGGTTTTACTCTGGGCCTCTATAAATACGTGCACAGTGTCCTCTAAAGAATTTCTAGGAATGACAAGTGTGTGATACTGGAGGCACTACAACTTTTAGGTTGTGGTGTCTGACTAGGCTGTTGAGACTCATGTTTCCAATTAAGATTTTGGGTGGTTCCGCCAACCAGGATTATAAGTATCTGAATAAGACGTATATGGCTTCTTGTACATCCCTAAGGTATTGCATTGTTCCTCATAGGTTTCCCTCATCTCACCGTATAAAGGACACACTTGGGCCAGATGGTTAATCCTTTTACACACGAAACATACCCCTTGAGGTTATAACTGGGCTACCGCATGCATAGTTTTGCTATCTTTGGCTTTTAAAGCTCATATCTCTCTAGTCAATAGCTCAACATGTGTTCTAAGACTATCATCTTCCCTAAAGTGGTGTATGCCTCCGCCAGAAGGAGTGGGATGTGTCCTATCAGTGTTATCCATGGAATTGGGTTCAGTCTAAGTGTGAGATTTCTCGGCTAGGTCATTTAAGTACTCAAGTGCCTCATCAGGATCCTTTCATATAAACTCACCATTGCATATTGTCTCAATTAATTGGCGCTCTCTAGGGGTTAGACCATTATGAAAATAACTTACTAAACGCCAACTCTCATACCCATGGTGGGGATAACTAGCTAACATCTCTTTAAACCTCTCCCAAGTTTGATTAATGGTTTCATTGTCTTTCTGGGAGAAGGTAGAGATCTGTCTTTTCAGGGCATTAGTCTTATGGTGTGGGAAGTATTTACTGAAAAATTCATGTGTCATCTCACCCCATTATCCTATCGAACGAGGTATTAAAGAGTACAACGAGCTTTTAGCTCTATCCTTAAGGACAAAAAGGAAGAACTTAAGTCTAAGTATGTATGTAGTCCCAAATCGATCATGGAAGGTTGCTACAACCTCTTCAAATTCTCTAATGTACATATAAGGGTTCTCATTCTCCAAACCATGAAAGATTGGGAGATATTGTATCATTCCATGTTTAAAGTTTATATGTGGTCCATTAGGGGAAAACATTATGCATGATGGTGTAGCTGTATGAGTGGGGTGGAAGTACTCCTCAAGAGTCTTAATGGGTGGTCTCTCGTACTCACTCATGTTGTGTGTGCAAGATGTAGATAGTTTGGCAAAAAAAATTATCAAATAGACTTTTTGAATCAGAATCTTCCTCTTCAATCTTAGCAAATCTACCAAATCGATCCATAAGTCTAGGCATGTACTCAAACACAAATAAAATGAGAAACATAAAGAGAAAAATAAACTAAAAATCAAAACTTAAACTAAAACTAAAACTGAAATAAAATAAAAAAAACTAGAAAATAAAAAATATAAAGATGGAACGAAGTTACCGCTTTGTTGACCAAGCAAACCTGCTCATGTTGATTGTAAACCATCTCCCCGGCAACGGCGTCGAAATTTGATTACGCCCAAAAAGTACTTGCGGTTATCGCAGTATAGTTGGGGTGTCGATTCCTCAAAGAGATGGTTACAAGGAACTAATTCACTTAGGGAAAATTTTAGTAATAACTTAATTAAACGAAATGATTTAATTGTCAATTTAGATAAAGATTATGAAAAACACTTAAGAGTTATCAGTAGAGAAAAGCAGCAAAGCGTCGGGAATCCCTCTTATATCAAATTCATATATTCAGTAATTTATTCTTTTTATTACTCAATTGAAGGTTTCACATCCCAAACCAAAAATCGGAAGATATTTCAATTCAAAACACATTAAATTCTAAATTAATCGATGAATTATTTTCTTTATGTTAACAGCACACAATGTTATCGTTATGACCTATCTAACGTCGACAATATACCTTCAGGCAATACTGCAACAGAAGATCAACTCATAAAACAACATTACCAGTCACAACTAGGTTTCCTAATCACAAATAGAAGAAGCATGACTATTTCTATATGCAAATTGGTAAAACATAATCTCTGGATTATAAATCGAAAGATAATAAGGAATAATGAATCATCAATTGTATTAAACGTTAAAAAGCATCTATGAATAAAAAACATGAACATAAGAACTTAATTACATGAGTTCATCATTAGTTTTACCTATGAGATTAGTTCTCCATATAGAAGAGAGACATAGCCTTGATAGATCGAAGGAACATCATGTCTGGCATGGAGCTTCCTCGTTCTTCTATCTCAAATATGTGACTTCATCTCCTTGTGTCTGTTTTCTCTCTGTTTTTCTCCTCTTTTAGGGTTTTGGACAAACTTGGGTTTATATAAAGAAGCTCTGGAGTCCTTATATGCGTGAAGCACGTCCGAATTAAGTTTCTGGGACATTATTGGGGCACCGCGGTACCAGAAAGTGGGCGTCGCGGCGCCCAACTCTCGGGAAAGTTATATGGTGTGATCCTGTGGAGGCGTCGCGGTGCCAAGAAGTGGGCGTCACGGCGCCAATGCCTTTCTCTGGTGCTGTATTTTCCATGTTTATGTTCTTCATGCGTGCTTCCGATACATCCGTAAGGTCCCGAAACATGTGTAATTGCTCTAAGATTCATGTTTCATTGCTTCCTAATAATAAGACATAAAATAAACTATAATTGTAGACGCTGGTTTTCACCCGAGGCCTACAATTGAGAATTCGTGAAGGGGGCACTGGCGATCCTGCAAAACAAAGAAAAGTAGAGTGAACGGAGAAGGTCTACCCACCGGTGTGGTGGGTGCCGTAGGCACTCCGACGCCCAAGTCAATAAATGTACAATGGGTGTAGTAGAGAGAAGGTCAAGGTTAGATGGTACCTTGAACTGCGATAGCTGCCGTGAGGGCGGTGGATGAGGGGTTTAGAGAGAGCTTATAGAGAGTGTAGTATTGAGCTAAGCCAAAGAATCCGAACCCCTTTTCCCCTTATCTATCTTCGTTTATATACATGCTTTCAGGGGAACGTGCGCATTTACTGCTCCTTTATTTCTTGTCCGTTAGGAGTCAGTTATGATTGCAACTTCATGAGGGGCATTTAGTGCGGTTGCCCGTTGTAGACTGAAACGACTGATTTTATGAGGCTGTATGTTGAGTGGGTTGGCCTTTGGATGTCCCTTGGTTATAAATGTTGCAACTCATTGGGCCTGGGCCTGTATAGTGCCTTTGAGTTTGGTTATGGGTCTTCAGGGGTGTGTTTAGCAGTGGGCCTTAAGTGAAATGGCGAAATTACCCTTGGACCAAATTTGGCCCATACAGTTTGTCCCCTACTCTCTAAGTCAAGGAGTCTTTGGCTTGGAGAGTACTCGATGTAAGTGTCGTCTAGGAAGTGCCCAGTCATTCGAGCCAGATGAATGTCAGGATAATGAACTCGACTTTGCCAGTCCAATAGGGGAAGTACCCAATCAATTTGGCCCAGATGTAGATCAGATTATATGTCGCGCGACATGTGTGTTCTGTATTCGAAACTTGATCTGATACGAGTTCACAAGGGATGTCTACGATCAACTGGTCTTGACGAGACCAGGAAGTTATAAGTCACACGACATGCGTTATCCATTTCTTTGACTTGACTTTATGAGAGTCTGTAGGGGATGTCTGCGGTCGACTAAACCAGATGAAGTTTCCGGATATAAGTCACACGACATATGTAGTCCATGTCTATAACTTGACTCGACGCGAGTCTATGGGGGATGTCCCCGGTCGACTAAACCAGATGAGGGTTCAGGATATAAGTCATACGACATGTGTAGTCCATGTCTATAACTTGACTCGACGTGAGTCTATGGGGGATGTCCCCGGTCGACTAAACCAGATGAGGGTTCAGGATATAAGTCATACGACATGTGTAGTCCATGTCTATAACTTGACTCGACGTGAGTGCATGAGGGATGTCCCCGGTCGACTGGACTTGATGAGTCCAGGAAGGTATATGACATACGACATGTGTTATCCATGTCTACAACTTGACTCGACGTGAGTGCATGAGGGATGTCCCCGGTCGACTGGACTTGATGAGTCCATGAATGTATATGACATACGACATGTGTTATCCATGTCTACAACTTGACTCAACATGAGTCAATGGGGGATGTCCCCGGTCGACTGGACTTGATGAGTCCAGGAAGGTACATGACATACGACATGTGTTATCCATGTCTACAGCTTGACTCAACATGAGTCAATGGGGGATTTCCCCGGTCGACTGGACTTGACGAGTCCAGGAAGGTATATGACATACGACATGTGTTATCCATGTCTACAGCTTGACTCAACATGAGTGAATGGGGGATGTCCCCGGTCGACTGGACTTGATGAGTCCAGGAAGGTACATGACATACTACATGTGTTATCCATGTCTGCAGCTTGACTCAACATGAGTCAATGTGGGATGTCCCCGGTCGACTGGACTTGATGAGGCCATGAAGATATTCACTCGTTTGGTATCAAAGAGGGACCAAACCGAGGCTACACGTCATGTGGACCAGAAGATGGTCCAATGTTGAACTTGGCTCCATCATGAGCCAATTGAGGAGTATCCCCAGTCTACTTGACCAGATGAAGGTCTGGACAATCTCAAGCTTACTGGTCCCGAAGAGGAACCATGGGGAGTTTTCATATAGTCTGGACCTGGCGAAGGTTTAGGTCTTGAGTTGGACATTTGGAGAGCGTGTCGGCTGGGACAAATGATTTTATTAATCTTTGAGGAAGGCAATTCTTTTATCTTCCAAATTGTCCCTAGTCTACTGGATCTTGCAAAGCTTCTAAACCGGTCTTCATTTTATTAAACCCGATGAATGTTAACAATTGTCTTTATTCTTCTGGACTTGATGAAAGTCAAAAGGAGACTACGAGACTGGGGGCATGCACGTTGGCTGCAGGATATTCACTTTACTGAATTTGTGCACGTCGGTTAGAAGACATTCATATTACTGGGTGTACACATGTTGGCTGGACGCATGCAGATTGGCGAGAGGCACATACTTCGGCTGGAAGCATGTAGGTTGGCTGGAAGTATGCACGTTGGCTGACCATGCATGGTTCGCCTATTTCTACATGAGGGGATGTAGCATGGGTTTATGTCGACATACACCCAGATTACTTACTGGTGTTATTCCTCAGTATATGTCGACGAGAGCAGGCCATTCCTTAGCTCATGTCGAGCCTAACGATATATGTGAATAAAAATGAAGTAACAATTATTTCTCAATTGATATATGTGAAGTAAAAAAATAATAGCACACTACATATTCTCAATTGATGCAGGAAGCACGTTACAAACACAAACACGAAGCAGACTATGTGCACAGGAGGAGCCCAAAATCCGAATCAAAATTCAAGCCCACCACAACGCCATTCAGTCAGCCCACTTAACCAAAAATCCAATCAGAGGACTCACACTCACCGATTACACAGCAGGAATCAAAAGGCATTAGACCAAAACATGCACTATCAAATACATAGCCCACGTAAAACCCATCAGCCCACACAATTAGCGATGAGTCACGATGACTTATTTCCAGCAGCCCACGAGCAAAACACCAAAAATTTATAGAATAATCGGCACTACCGAACCCGGCCCAAGTAGTAGGCCCAAAACGCATGAGTAAATCCACAGGAGCCCACACACTTTAATCGCCCAAAGCTGAGAAACCCAATCAAAAGCCTCAGATCAAGCGCCCAAAATTGAGTAGTGCAAAAAGCCAGACGCCAAAGCCAGCTCATGACCAAGAGAGGCACAATCATTCCACTGGGCCTAAAGGTATTTTATAAGGAGCCCAGGAAGTAGAAATAAGCCAATTCCCTTAGTCCCACATTGTCTGGGAAAATACCAACCTCCAACCTCCCACAAAACATCAAGCTTACAAAGCAGACAATGTTAAACCAAAACCAGAAGGCCTCTGCTTTGCATTTGCTCATAGCAGCCCCCATACATGTCTAACGTGGTCAGGGAATACAGTATAAGTACTCAGAAAGCTTAGTCTATTTCTAACAGCTGCAGAAATCTCCTCCACAACATGGTAAACTGAGGTTTCACTATGATCAAATACCATTCGGTTTCTTTCATACCATATGTGGTATATAGAGGCAGCAAGAGTACACTCATGGTTATGGGTGTAAGCCACATGGTTATGGACTCGCCCTTGTTCTGCAATCTTCTAACTTTTTTTGTAAACCTTCCCCGACACTACACCCACGTCAGTAAGGAGATTTTGTCTGAAAACACAACAAGTTTGGCTGTGCTTCGGCATCCATTTTCACTCTACTTTGATTGATTCTCAAGAGTTCCTCCGAGAAAGAGAGAAAGATCAAAAATTGGATAGTTATTCCACACACGTATGGACCATGCATGTACCGTGTCACAAGGGCTCGCATAAAGGCAGCCTGTCCATGTCGGAGTGCACAATGCTGGTACAATCGTGGCCATCAATTCCTCATGTCGCCCCTGTAAAATTTCTACGACGGTGATGTTTCGTCTGTCTATCACTTGATTGATTGGTTAATCAGGCGAGGGTTTTAGATTCGACTATGTCAGAAGCTTCGAGAGATCGAGTCACTATTACTCTTGGACGTGTCGGCCAAGGGGTGAAGAGGCAAGTCGACAACAAATGACAAAGAGGGGATGGCTCCATCAGATCTGGGTCCTTGGGGTCGGCCTCTGTGTTCAAACTCAAGGCGTGACACTCGATTCTGAAGATGTGTTGAGTATGGACTTCTGAAGAAGATGAGGTTTGAACTGCTACTGCTGTCGCTTCTAGCTTCTTCTTGCTCTTTCGCTTTAATGGTGTGGAAATGGATGATCCAATGTCTTTAGATTTGATCTTTGTTGCATCCTTCGGCTCTGAAGAAGTGAAACACTAGTCTAAGAACACTGGTCCAAGGTTGAGTTTGTTGGCTTCGTCTGAAGTAGCCTGAAAATCTAGAAAGGTTTTAGATCTGCGTTTGTGGAGGCTTCAATGAGAGAGAAATGGATGAGTGAGATTAAGACAGGGTTTGGGTTCGTCCATTGCATGTAGAGTGGCTTTTTTACATTGTGTGTAGTGAATTCTTTATTGGCCCAGCTCTTTCAGTATAGAGGCAGTTAGCTTCACACTACGATAAATGTTAACTTCCGGTTACTTTTGTCGAGTGGCTGTAATGATGTGAACTTGATGGAGTATTCTAAGAGTTGAATGGCTTTAGTTGTGAGCAGCTTGCAAATTTTTGGAGCCTACCCATTTTTGCTTATGGTGGGTTGGCTCTCTCATAGTCTGCGCACGTCCATGGGCTTTCACGTGGCTCATGGTTCAGTCTGCTTCATGTTTCATTGGAGCTTGTAAAATTAGTGTGGCTTCTTGGGCTGGATCTCGTGAGATTCCTTTTTGTAAGTTTGAGAGTGGTCCTCCATGTTTGGCACATTGGGCCTAGTTTCGGATTTGGTTGTTTCTCATTATGAGATCTGGAAGTCCAAGGTTATTTGTGATGGTGTGGGTTCTTTACTTTTGGGCATTATTGTCGTGGGGGCCTATTGTCGCATAGGTAATAGGTTCAGTGATAAAGTGGGGAATTGGTTTGGTAATGGGTTTCCTTCGTGCGGAGTACCCTCTTTTAAGAATGAGTCTACTGCCTCGAAATGAAGTGAGACACTCACCCCACAATGGATCTTCACAAGCTTTAACCGGAGCGTCTTCATTGAGTCCAGTCGACATCCTTGCAATGTCGAGTGGGATAGAATCCTCTTGTTGTGTCTTCATTTAGAGCATCACTCTTAAGCCAAGACTACATCTTTATAGTGTCGTGTGTTTTTTTTTTCTCTGCCTCTAGATAGTAGTTTTTTTTTATTGTCGTGTGTGATGGATCCTCAACCATTTAGTTAGGACTTCCTCATTGTCTTGTGGAATGAAACTACACCCATTTAGCTAGGATTTCTTCCTTCCCATGTCAAATGAGATCTTGAACAAAATCAAGCCTCATATGTGGAGGGTCGAGTGGAATCTTTAGCAAGCAACAAGCTACATATATAGTAATGTCAACTGGGACATCCTCCACAACGCACTAATGTCGAGTGGGAGATCCCTAACAAATTCTTGCCAAACATTGTACATGACAATTATCTAGTTGTAAATTATAGTGTTGACTGGGACACCCATAGCGAGTCTCAAATTATAAATTGTAATGCCAACTAGGTCATCAATCACAAGTCCCAAGCCACATATTGATGTCGATTGGGACACTCATAACAATTACCAAGTTGAAAATCATAGTGTCGTCTGGGACACTCATATCTAATATCATATTATAACACCTACTATAAGCCCCATGCCTTAGTGATGTCGACTGAGACATTCTTAAAAAGAGTAAGCCATACCTAGTAAGGTTGATAGGGATGTCCACGCCAAGTCTTCATCCGGGTACTGTCGACTGGGACATCGCTTCATCATGTGAGGTAAATGGTAGGAAATATAGTTCCATTGAAGGGAGGCGTCTTGCTCCTGATGTAGGTCCATGAGTCTAAGGTCCAATGGAGTCTAGAAATGATGAAACTCCATTTACATAATCTTTCATGCCACCTGGAGGAGACGACTGTCCTTTTTCATAGTCTGAAGGGGATAATATTATATCCATGCCATTTAGATTAGGAGGTAATCGCCCTAAGTAGTTTCGAATAGATTTCGACCTTAGAGAATACTTATTGGTTGATTGGGTATGCCGGGAATTATGAGAGTATTCTCATGACGAGTGGAGGAAGTGTGTAGAATGGTCCAAGTGGTGGTCCATATTCGTTGAAAATAGATTTCTAATTAAAAACGAAACAAATGAGACAAGTGACAATCCTGGAGATTGAAAGATTTTTAACAGTGAAGTGTTTTAAATTATGTCGAATCGACTATTTGTCACTGGTAGTTTGACACCGGGTTGGCTTGACATAATCGCTCTTTTAATCTGTTGAGTAAGTGTGTTGACTTCTTTCCTGATTTGATGGATGGTTGTCTTATGGCGTATTTTCACTTGCCATATTTTTGAAGCTTCCAAGTAGTTGGATTATTGGGATGACTTTCTGCCTCGCGTCTTTGAGGGGTTGAAGAAATATGCTTCAACGTTTATAATTGTCCTTAGAAGATAGGTAATTAGGTGATCATGAGATCAGATGTTTGCTCGTCGTGTGACGCCACACGAGGAGGGGCGTTTGATAGGATCGTTGACGGAGAGATCTTTGCATGCAATGAATCGCTAGGGCCCCACGGTGGGCGCCAAACTGTAGACGCTGGTTTTCACCCGAGGCCTACAATTGAGAATTCGTGAAGGGGGCACTGGCGATCCTGCAAAACAAAGAAAAGTAGAGTGAACGGAGAAGGTCTACCCACCGGTGTGGTGGGTGCCGTAGGCACTCCGACGCCCAAGTCAATAAATGTACAATGGGTGTAGTAGAGAGAAGGTCAAGGTTAGATGGTACCTTGAACTGCGATAGCTGCCGTGAGGGCGGTGGATGATGGGTTTAGAGAGAGCTTATAGAGAGTGTAGTATTGAGCTAAGCCAAAGAATCCGAACCCTTTTTTCCCTCATCTATCTTCGTTTATATACATGCTTTCAGGGGAACGTGCGCATTTACTGCTCCTTTATTTCTTGTCCGTTAGGAGTCAGTTATGATTGCAACTTCATGAGGGGCATTTAGTGCGGTTGCCCGTTGTAGACTGAAACGACTGATTTTATGAGGCTGTATGTTGAGTGGGTTGACCTTTGGATGTCCCTTGGTTATAAATGTTGCAACTCATTGGGCCTGGGCCTGTATAGTGCCTTTGAGTTTGGTTATGGGTCTTCAGGGGTGTGTGTTTAGCAGTGGGCCTTAAGTGAAATGGCGAAATTACCCTTGGACCAAATTTGGCCCATACAATAATTAAGATCAAATACATGATAATCAAGCTGAATTAACGATGCTCAAAGTATATTTTCATGCACTTATCAAGCATAATGCAAATGAATTGCATTATTACTAAAAATTTGTAAAAGTTGGTAACTTTTGCAAATTGTCAACAATTTGCATAAATCATCCACCGTTTTTTTAACTTTTGTTTTTTTTTGCTTTTTGTCTTTTTATTTTTGTTTTGTTTTGTTTTGTTTATATATTTATATAAAATACATGTGTAGTTAAATACATCATAATCTCATTTTGTTGTCAATCTAAACATGGTGAATATTTTCCAAGTTCGATTTGAATTTAGTTGTCACATTTTTTCGGATTTCCGAGTCCTTAAGTTCATATTTCATATCCGTTTTTCATGTTTAACTTCTAATTTTATCTACACAAGAAATAAAAATTACAATAAAAATATATAAAACATAAATATAATTATTATTTTACAAATGTGCTAAATTAATGGGATTAATGAAACTACAAGTGTAAAATGATTAATTTATTTTTTAATAAATATGTATTTTTTAGTGTTAATCAGATATTAGTGCTTCAAACCCAAAGATATATGTTTCTTTCTCGACATTGTTATTGATGACTGGGAAGATTAGTCTCTTGGCCATAAGTAAAGTTTATCACATTGGGGTTATTAGAACAATCACAATCCTACACCCTTACAATTTACAGCTCCATCAAAGTACATCTTCCATCCATTGACCGTTATTTCCTTAATTTCCTCATTTGGGAACTCGAACTCAAATAGATCTCTTCAATTAGATATTGCGCTAAGAATTCAGCCACGACTCGCCCCTTTATTACCTTCTTAGTGATGTAATCGATGTCGAATTCGGTTAACAAGACCAACCACCTTCCCAACTTTCCAACCAGGGAGGGCGCCGACTGTAAGTATCTCAACAGATTCTCCTTGGTGACCACATGTATTTTAAAGGATTGAAAAATAGTCTCTCAATTTTTGAAAGGCCTATACTACTGTTAAACATATTTTCTCCACTTTCTGGTAGTGTGTCTCATATGGTAACATCTTATTGCTATGATAATAGACTGTGTGTTCCACCCTAGCATCATCTTCATATACCAACATCTCCCCAAGGCTTCAGATTCTACAGGAAAAAAAAAAACAAACAAACAAACAAGACTAAAGGTTTACTAGGTCTTGGAGGATTCAAGATTGGCGGATTGGTCAGATACTTCTTAATTTTTTTTGAAAGCTTTCTAGCACCACTTTTTCCATTTCATCGACTGATCTTTCCTGAGTAACTTGAAGATCGATTCACACACCAACGTTAGTTTGGCTATGAACAGTCGATGTACTGTATGTTTCCCCGAAAGACCTTTACATCCTTCTCATTTTTAGGTGCGGGCATCTTTATTATCGCCTTGATCTTCCCACGATCCACCTCTATTCCTCTTCTGCCCACTGTATGTCCCATTGAGTTTTTGGATGTAACCTCAAATATACACTTATTAGGATTGAGTCTGAGATTGTACTTGTCCACACTATGAAGGAATTTCTCTAACACACAAAGTGTTTTTTCCTGTTTCAGACTTAACCATCATGTCATCGATATAAATTTCAACCTATTTTTTTAATTTTTTTTTTTTAATTTCTTTTATGCATTACGTCATGAAATAGGGTGGTAGCCATCCGCCGATAGGTAGCCTCAATATTCTTTAATCTGAAAGGCATTACTTTGTAGCAATACGTCCCTCATTCCATAATAAAGGTTGTTTTGTGCTTGTCTTCTGACATGAATATCTGATTGTACCCAAAAAAACCTTTTACAAAAGAATACATGGTTGATAAGGCCGCCTTGTCCACCAAGACATCTATGTGTGGCAGGGAAAAGTCGTCTTTTGGGCAAGCCTTGTTGAGGTCTCTGTAATCCACTCACATTCTTACCCTCCCGTCTTTGTTGGAAACCAGTACAATATTGGCCAACCATTATGGGTGCTTGATTACTTCTGGGAATCCCACATCTACTTATTTCTTCACATTTTCTTTAATTTTCTCTGCCCATTCTGGTCTCATTCTGCAGATTTTATGCTTCATAGGTCTTGTGTTTGAGTATGTCGGTATCATATGATGGGCTATGCTCCTGTCGACTCCAGACATGTCTTCATAGGACCAGACAAATACTTTTACATATTTTTTTAACAATCTTTCTAATTCTTTCCTCTCTTCAGGGATAACCTCACTTGTAATTAATATATTCCTAGGATTTTCACATGTACTAAGGTTAAATGCTTCAATTTTAGTTGAATTAATATCAAATATGCACATGTCATGTATATCATGATGTATGCTAAAAGATAAAGAGTCAAGGAAATAGACAAAATCATTCATCTTATTCATATTTAATGTGAAATTATAGTCAAATAATTCATGTACAAAGATATTCTCATAACCTTCTTCTTCTTTGGTTGCCTCTAGGTCTTTCAATGTCAGCCCTTCAAGTTGGAGCAGATATTCCTCCAATCTGATTTTGTTTTCTTTTCTAGCTCTACACCATTTCCTTTCTTTATCGTCGGGCTTCTCTCCCAATCCACACATCTGTAAATTTTTTGAAGCCAGACATAGTGATACCATTGACTTCGCATGGTTCTGGAATTCCCTAATACTTGGCTTTCATAAAAAAAAACATATGTCAACTTCATCCATTTTTTCTTGGGATTTGCACCATCCGCATTCGAACGGTACCCTTTGTTGGGACAGTTGTGGTACCCTTAGGGTCGGATCGGTACCCCGTATAGTGAAAATGGGTCTAACCTATGAATATAAAAGCATGGATGTATTTTTAAATAATTTAATGGAATATTATATTCCATTACGAGTGTATAGGAAAAAATCGGGACTGAATCAGAGTCCGAAAACTCAAAAACGGATGAAAACAAGCTTTAACACGCGCACTGTGCGTTTTTTACATTCAGCGCATAGTTTTTTTTTTTTAATTTCAATTGTTTCTCATTTAAGCATCAGCTCTCTGTTTACAGAGAACTGATGCAAATTGGGTAATATACCAATTTATTTCTAACTTTTCCTAAATATTTCCAAACACCCAAAAAAAACTTTTAACATCAACACATATTATAGAACAAAATCATATTTTTTAAAATATCAAATATTTTTACAAAAATATAAATTTATTCAAAATACCTACATGCGTAAATTTGAATCTAAAATACAAATCAAACAAGAATCCCACAAAGAAGTGACTAATGAACAATTCTAGGTCACTCAAAGGTGGTCAAGTGATTCTAGAATGGTAGTCATAACTTCAAGCTTTCATCTAGAGTTTCAAACTCTAATTTTATGTTTGTGTCCAACGTGAACATTTTTGACCCAATTACAAACATATTATGTTTATACTTCCAAAGCATCCATACAAAAATTTATTAACCTAATTTCAACTTCAAGCTATATTATTATGTATCAAATACAAAAACATGACTTTTTAGAGAATATAAAACTTACCTAATAAGCATGAACCAAAAATCTAATCTTCTTTTCCTTGTTGAAAAATTTAAAGAATTTCCAAAGCTTCTCTAAACATTTCTTTATGCTAATTTTTCTTGTGTTTTGTCTTAATGCTTGCTTGCTTGCTTAAAAATTTGCTCAAACTTGTCTTTTATAGTGAAGCTTATGTAATTTTTAATTAATAAAAGTTTTAATCAAATTTTATGTAGGCTTAATCTAATTTGTCCAAATATGCATAATTAAGTGTGACTAATCACATTTGTCTATCATTTTGATTTAATCCAATTAAATCTAGATAAAGTTTAACCAATTGATTAGTTAATTGTCTACCACTTTTATTTAATCCAATTAAATCTAGTCAAATACACCTATTATTATATATTTTTTAATTACCAAAATACCATCCAATGATATAGATATTTATGAACTTACAACAAAACCTTGTGTAATTTTGGATTAATCCAATTGGGTCAAAGTAAATAATTAATGTTATCCAATGACACTTAAATATTTTAATTGATAATTATATTGTCAAATATTATTTATTATCAAACATTATCGGTTACCCAAGTGCTCAACGAGTAGATTTCATATTATAAGACTCTCTAAGTCCAGACATGTTCGTCATATAAGCCTAGCTTATATGTACGCAATTCGGCCACCTCCAAATTCGCAAAGAACACGAATCACATTTCTGAACTTTACAAGTCGAGGTCATCACATATGTTTAACAATCCCCATGTCGTAGGTGTGGGAACACAGGAACTGGGCGACGCATGCTGTCCCGGGCTCGCGGCCCGGTCGGGAGTACGGAGTAGTCACGGGGGACTAAACCAGAGAATAATGGAGTCGCCATCCGGTGTGAACCGGGAAAATGAGATTTAAGGCCGCACTCACCCCTCGCAAGGGAAGACCTCAAACCGTTGGGTTCGGAATGGTCCCTTACTTATGCCACTTGTAATGAAAGGATTTATATAATAATTTAATCAGGCTTAAGTAACACTTATTTCTAAGAATATCATGCTTCTAAATCCACATACATACATCAACAAGTTCATCTAAATTTATATGTAACACATATTCGAATTTGCATACAGCCTATTTGCATGTAATCTATGTCTCAATTTGCATACATAAGGATTATCATACGGCAAGCATACAAGTTAATGAACGCATTGGTGGACACAGAAGCGCAAACAAATAGCATTCTTACTAGCATGCATATTAAGAAAAGATATTTAAGCGCATAACAGAAATAGACAACTAGAGAGGTAATACCAATGCATAACATAAAAAAGGGGGTAACTATGTGCTAAGATGGACATGTCGTAATGTGATGCAAGAGGATCTTTTTACCGTGGGCGTTCGTGCAACGTTCGTATACGTGTTCGAACGGTAAACAGAAGGTTCTCGTTCGAGTAGCGTTCGTAAACGCATTCGAATGGAAATGAAACAGAATGCTCACGTTCGTATGGCGTTTGTGAACGCGTTCGAACGGAAATGAAACAGAATACTCACGTTCATGTGGCGTTTGTGAACGCGTTCGAACGGAAATGAAACAGAATACTCGCGTTCGTATGGCGTTCGTGAACGCGTTCGAACATAAATGAGACCTGATGCATGATAAGGCAAAATGCTTGCGCGTTCGAGTTGCGTTCGTAAACGCGTTCGAACGGGAACGGACCTGATGCATGAAATGGGACGCAATACATAAATGGCGAATAGTACAATGCGAGGCGCGGCAAAGCATCGTGGTAAAGGGCTTTAACCCCTCCCCATAGGGGATCTCTCATTCCACTTGCTAAGCCCATACGCTCGATCGCATCATGCATGCAAACATAAAGACAATCATATCAAACTAAGTATGCCTGATTGAACACATCTTACATCCAACCGAACACACATCAACCGGCGCGGCAAATCATCGTGGTAAAGGGCTTTAACCCCTCCCCATAGGGGATCTTTCATTCCACTTACTAAGCCCATGCGCTCGATTGAATCATGCATACCAAGAATTAAAAACGATAACATCAAACTTGGTGTGTCCGATTGAACGTATCTTGCGTTCAACCGAACACACATCAACCGGCACGGCATAGCATCGTGGTAACGGGCTTTAACCCCTCCCCATAGGGGATCTTTCATTCCACTTACTAAGCCCATGCGCTCGATTGAATCGTGCATACATAAGCAACATGCAAAATTCAAATGATGAAAAGTAAATAAACCAAAGCAACACAAAACAAAAAAGTGAGTGCCGTTTACTCAAGCGGTACGTGGAGTTGTGTCCCGAGTACAGATCATATTACCGTCCATTCGGAATCGGCTAGGAAATTTATGTCCGGGTTTCCATCCGATATACCGCGAGAGTTGACACATCTCTCATTTTATTCCACAGCCACAACATATAACATCTCACAATTCATGCATATTCATCTACTCAAGGGCCACAACATGCATTCCAACATGACAATCATGCAAGCAATATTTAATAAATAGTACAAAAGAAGCGAGTGTGAAAGATACCCTCAGGTCTAACCTTTTTGCCAACTTTCAGGCTTGCGTTTCACAGACGTCGGAAGGGTACAGCTCCTCAACTTCTCCGGTTCACTGGTTTAGCGTCCTAGCTCACTGCTTTGCTGTTTTGCTTGCGGTTTGAACTTCGTTCTGCTACTGTTCGGCCTCTGTTTTGCTGCTCACTGTTCAGGTCACTTGTTTGACGTTTTAACGGACTGTTCCAAGTTTTTGTGTGGGTTCTTAGTGCAGTCTTGTGTGATTATTTTAAGGATTATGAATGCAGTTTTTATGTTACTGTTTTTAAGGTTTTTAGGGAATGTTTGGGGCTGTGATTTTCGGTACTTGTGAGGACTGTTTTGGGGCTATATTTTTCGGTGATGTGTGGAGGCTTAGGGGGGGTGCTATTTTCGGTTATGGAGTGGAGAAGATTTGTGAGGTTTATCGACGTGTAGGGCTGATTGGTTTGTGAAGGTGCTTTTAATGTGAAGGCTTGGGGTTATTTTCTTTTCTCTTGTGATTTATGTGAGTTGTGTATTATGTGTATGAGCTAGGAATTGGAAATTCTTTGCTTCTTTATTTCTTGTGATGGGCGTGAACTAGGAGGGGGATGGCTTAGGCGTGATTTGAGAGATATGTGTGCTTCGGTTATTGAAAGAGGTGTAGGAGAGAAATTGTTTTTACTTCTTTATGCTATTACCGTGAATGATCTTGTGTGAAGGAGAGGATGGCTTTGGGGTTATTTTCTTTTCTCTTGTGATTTGTGTGAGTTGTGTGTATATTATGTGTATGAGCTAGGGGAGTGCATGTCTTGGTTAGGGGTTGTTTATATAGAGAAGGGTTAGGGCTTCACCTTGTCTCACAAGGAATGGATTTGGTGCATTAAAGAGAGATATGATTTGGTGTTGAGCAAGGAAAGTCAAGGATTAAGGGGGGACGAATCTTGGCTAGATTAGGAAGTCAATATCTTTAAATTGGTTATGATTGATTTTAATTAGGCATGACATCTTTTTAATTTAGTATGTGATTTGTTTAGTTAGGAAGTTAATATATTTGATTTATCTTTATTAGGTATGATAATATTTTGTGTTTTATTTAATTGGTAAATGGTTTAAATATTTTATTTAATGTTTAATGTTTAATTTAATTAAATTGGGATGTGTTTTATGGGCTTTGGGGAGCTAATTGGGCTTGGGTGTGAGGCTAGCAGCAAAACCAGAATTACCGACACCGTTCGAACGCTTCCTCGAACGCGACACGAACGCCCGCAATCTGTTTGGCGTTCGAACGTATACATGAACGCAGCACGAACGAAAACAGTGAACCTTGTTTATTCTGAATTTCCCCTTCAGATATCCGTTTCCCGCGGCTTCCGTGACTCAAAAGGTAGTGCCTCCAAATGAGACTCATCATCGGGTTTCACATGCAAAAATACAATGCCTACAGTAGGCTATCCGAGTTGTGCTTAGGAAACATGGATTACACCGTCAAGTTTCCGATGTGCACGTCTCATGTTATCGACATGTCCATGATTCTTTACAACTAATCAGAATACTAATTCTGATATATGTGATCCACACTAGGTGATCGACTTTGTCCAAAGTTTGAAGAATCGTGAC
>SKCR01015540.1:0-64595 GCA_019454045.1 Zanthoxylum bungeanum
GAAGAAATAGTAATACATAATAAACAATAATAATGAATATATGAAATCTGCATCTAATAAGAAAATATAATAAAATCATGAATACTAATGGTACTAGGAATTCTATTTTAGATATTGATTCCATATTCCTTAAAATTCCTTAATATGTATCTAACTACACATTGTCTCTTGTGTCCTTATTACTGAGACAAATCAAGTGGATTCTATCACATATGTAAGATTGTGTACATTGATATTTGTTTGTAATATATTCTTTGATTTATTGCTTAGAAATAAGAGGTCAAAACGTCAAATTCAATAAGACATGTGTTTAATTAGGAGTATGATGAGGTAGGTCCATCGTAACTTTTTTAAAAAAATATTGGTTTAATTAAGAATTGGATATGTTAGCTTTTTTTTTTTTTTAATCTATATAAAAAAAAAATGTTGAAATTTCTAGAACTAAAAGATAAAGTTTTCCGGTACGTATTGTGATTTTCTTTTTAACATGATATTAAAATTAAAATCTCATACGTGAAAATATCCATATATTCAATCAATTTTCTGTACAATCTTGGATAAATTTGAAATTTTTATCTTAATTTCAGTCCATTTTCAAACATCTATCTGGCTCTCTATAGAATCAACACCACAAGTGACGTATCGTTGATCATTATTTATCATTATTAAATGTTAGTGACTTTATACTTCATTGTTAATGTAATAGTCTACATATCAATGAATGGCTTATATATAACATTTATGTCTACTTTGATTTTACTAGTTAATTTTGTTACATAATTAGTTGCTATTGAACATAACAATATGGGTGAAAATAAATAATAAATTTATTATTTTGTTGAAAAATTAACATAAAAATTAGGTTAGGGTGCGTGTGGCTTAATGAATGATGTAGCTAGGGTTTTAGGCAGTGGCGGTGCCAATTGGGGTCTAGGAGGGGCTTCAGCCCCTGCTGGACCAAGAAAAAAATATATTTATTTTTTTATAAATAAATTATTATTATTTGATTTAACATAAAAGACCCTTCTAAAATTTCAAAACTTTAAAATATCAAATCTTAAAGTAAAATATTTTTATTTTCTACTTTTTATTTTTGTTAATTTTCTTGGTCACCACTTTAAATCAATCAACCAACTATTCAGTCAGAGGGGTCCCAAAATTTTATCCAAAATCTAAACAAATGTTAAATTTTATGTGTAATGACTTTTTATACTTTTTATTGTTTATGAATATGGGTCTCGTTTTAGGAACTCCCCTATGTCATCTCAAAATTTAGGACAACTCGTGAAGCCCTTGAATTTAGCCATGTTGAAATTTTTTTCTAAATATGGTGTATAAATATATATATATATATATATAAAGGGAATGAAATGATAAAATCCTTAAGTGAAAAAGACTAAACCTTTGGGTTTAAATTAAATAATATATTTTTTAATGGGAAAGAACATAACCCTTAGGTTGAAAGGACCCCATGGAGAATTATAACCCTTCAAGAATTGCCTTCATTGATAAAATGATGTGTTTTCAAAGGAAACCTTCCATGTCTATAAAAATGAGTGCTTGAATTCATTTTTTGATCATCCAAAAGAATCCAAAAACATTCATTCTAAAAAATCTGAAATATAGAAAGAGTTTTTCCCATTTTCAAGTTCAAGTTCTTGGAGAAATGAGTGTCCCTTCAACATGAAGCAACCAAGTTATCATGAGAGAATGCTAGCCACAAGCTCACAAGTAATCCTTTGAGCACCGATGCGGGGGAAATAAGTTATAAAGACAGAGACAACTCAACTTGATTCTCATTTATCATCTTCTAAATAAATTTTCAGGTTTTTCTAAGTTTCAATGTTTATGTTTTATTGAATGTATGACAATAAAAATTTGATTGAAAGTTGCATGTTAAAATTGATTAATAACACATTATAGATAACAAGCCCCTCCTAAATCAAATTTCTGGCTCCGCCACTGGTTTTAGGGATTTGCTAGTGTTATAGAGTGGTGACAAACAGACATGAGACCCGGGTAACAAGCGAGAGGAAATGGCGGGAAGAGTCACTTAATCATGAAAGCCGCCACGTGGCAAACGGTCTGTTGAGTGACAAAAACTTCCATAAATTTTGTTAAAAATTTTCACGTAAATTATGGCAGTAAGAGTTGGCCAATTCGTGTCTGGGGGGAAAGAACAACACTGCCTCCAAGAATGAGTAAAAATTAGACCAAACAAAACAAATATTGTAACCCACACCCCCCCAGTTGCCTCATCAATGGCGAATTTGAATGCGTAGTTAGATACATGATCTCGAATTTTATTTTTCATAGAGATGATTTTCACGGTGGGTTGTCACGCCAACTCCTTCAAAATTTTATCAGCTTGTTATGAATACTACTATGATGTACTTGTCAGATTGCGTTTCTTCTCATACTAAAAAAATATTATATACATAATTACTTAAAATTCCTTGAATGATAATAAGCAATGATACAAGCAATAACTTGTAAATTTGATCTGTGGATTCTTGTTGGTTGAATTTGGTAAAAAAAAATGGTGCAAAAAATCTGAGTTTTGAATCATGTTTCACACCAAATTAGATGGAAGTTTGGTTTATAGAATAATAGATTTTCAAAAAAATAATAATAAAGTAATAGAAATCAAATGGATATCATTTTCAATTATGGCTAATATGACAAAAATTGAGATCAATGTAACAGAAAACGAGACTATTATTCTAATCGAATATGAGAGAGAAATTCAAAATTTTAGTAATTTTTATTTTTGGTATAAATTGGCCTTTAGTGGCGTTGCAAATAATAAGAGAGAATAATTACTTATTTTTTTTCTTTTTAATACAACGGATGTACCACATTATTCGTATAACAATCCAATAATTCATTTGCACGCGTGCTAAAATATTAAAAACAACTAAAAATATGAATATTAAATCATACATGTCATTTACTAATTTGTTGGTGATACAACGTCACTCATATCTCCATTGCATCAAAAAATTACTCAACAAACCGGCAAAGTTTCAAGACAAGACCAGTACATATTAAGAGCTATAATAAAAAAGAAAGTGCTAAAACATAGATTAAAAAATACAAATCTCGTTAAAACCTTAATCGATATACGATGAAGGAAAAAGTACCCGTATATCCAACGTCCAATGCATAATAACAACAAAACTAAAGAAGCCAGTGAAAGCGATAGTGACACCACTGCTATGGAGTCAAATGAAGATCAAACTAATGATCATGACCAAAATTCGATGATGAAAATCTTCCTCAATCAAATATAAATGTTAAAATTTATCTCTATAAAATTTGATAACCATACAATAAGGATATTCCACTATAAAAAACTGTTCAATTGTCTATGAAATATTCTATCGAAAAACAATGAAAGATCATTGGTAAATGAATTCACTGACAGAATTTTTCCGTCGTTAAAAAAATTACCAATAAATAAATTTGTTGGTAATTATTGACAGATATTTTGTCGCTAAATTGTAGACAATTCGTCGGCAATTATATGATAAGCTATCAATTATTTATCGATGAAATTTTTCTTACAAGGAGAGACATATGTATAGAGAGGGAAAGAAATGGAGGTTGCGATATTGTGTTTTTATCGATAGACATATCTGTTGCTAAATTGACATTAATAAATATTTTACTAACAAACAAATTCGTCTGTAAAATTTTGTTGCTAATAAGTCAGTAATATGTCGCTAATATGTGGCATCATAAATTGAAGCCTCATTTACCGATAAATTTTTCCGTTGATATTTTTGTGCTGGAAATCTGTCGATAAATTTAAGAGTCAATTTTCTGGTCGTTTTTTTAATTGATCGATAAAATCCATCGCTAATCCGATAGTTTTTTGTAATGTTCAACTTTTAATGCTTAGCACCCTTCTCAATATTATCTAAGCTATAATAATAATAATTTTTCATTCGAGTCAAAATTATTAGATTACGGCTCATATATATAATAAATCATAAATTGACTAGTTGTTGGAGCGGATGAACCGTAAGCTTGAAAGAACGTAAATAAATTATCAAACCATTATAAATTTTTGTGTTTTTTTTTGGAAATGTTGGAAATTCTGTCATCAAACTACTTAAACCGGGCTTAAGCGCAGCAATGAAAATCATCAGCTGCCCCATACTCTTACAAGAAATGTACATCTTGGATTCAAATTATGACTTGAGAAAGTAAATTTTAAGACCAAGCTAATGAAGACTTTCTTTACTATTACTTTATTACACTTTATTTCACAACAAACACTAAAAAAAAATAAAAAAATAAAAAAAAAAAGTTCTGAACATCCGCTATGAAAGAACTTTTTTTTTTTTGAAAAGACAATGAAAGAACTAAATGTTCTATGTTTAGTTCTTTGTATCTTCTGCATTGGGAAGATATTCACATAAATAAATACTTTAAACAAGAGGAGACACACACAATAATTTAAAAAATAAGTTATAAAATAATTATGTAAATAAAAGGTCATATGAAGCACAACAATCAAGAAGCTAATTAATTAAGTGAAGAGATTTATAAAATAAAATTGAATTGAAAGCAAAAATGAAAAAGAGAGGCAGTGGGAACTGGGATTGCATTGGAGAAATCAGCGGAGCACCCGTGCCTCCTTGGCAATAGAACCACGCACCTGCACCTCTCTCAAATCTTAATTAATATGGCCAAAACAAAACTCTGCAAATTTTCACCCTTGTCCATGTAATTGCAATTAATTTACTCCCCCATTAAAGATGTTTCCAAGAAAGGTAAAACCCTTAACCTTATGGGTTTTGTTAATGTACTCTCAATAATTATATCGACATTCAAGTTGAAATTTGAAGTATTAAATTTAAAACGGGACATATTGAAACACATGGGATACCTGTGCTATTAAAAATCATGGAGGAATGGAACTCTGCGTAAAATTTCTTCTTGTACAATGAGTTACCATTACCTAATTAGAGGTGACAAAAAAACTCGAGCTTGACCTAACCCAATCAAGCTCGGCTCGGCCTGTTTGACTATAACTTGGTCCGAAGGTAATTTTTTAGGGCATGAGGCGGGCTTAGGCAAAAAAGCTCGAGTCCAATTTTTTATTAATAGAAAAATATTTTTTAATTATATAAATTAATTTTTAATTATAAACACATACGTTTATAACCAATTTTTTTAAGGTTCAATCTAAAAAAAAAATCTAAAACATTGAAATGTTCTAACACATACGTTTATATCAACGTCATTTTGGGGATATGCTCTCCAAACAGCATTGCATGTTCTAAATAGAGTTCCGACCAAATCTGCTCCCAAAATCCCATACGAGATATGGTATGGGAAACGTCCTAATTTAGGATATTTGAAGATCTGGAGTAGTCCATCTTATGTAAGGAAAGTCCTTACGGAAAAGCTAGATTCAAGATCTGAAAAATATCAATTCATATGATATCCCAAGGATTCGATAGGATATTACTTCTACATTCCCTCCGATCACAAGGTAGTGGTTGGTAGGAATGCTACCTTCCTTGAGGACCATTTGGTTCAAGAAGAAGGTATTGGGAAAGAAGTGGACCTAGATGAGGAAGTCTTTCAAGAAGAGAATTCTGAAAAAAAAAAAAAATTTGACTCACCTCATAAGGAACCAGAACAAGTAAAACAAGAAGCACCTCAAGAAACACAACTACTTCGTAGGCCCTAATCTTGCATGCCATTGAGATACACCCTAGTCAATCAACAAGATTTTGAATCTTTTATGATCGGTGAAGCGGTCCATGTTGATAACCTAAGAAACTATGAAGAAGCAATGTCAAACATTGACTCTTCTAGATGGCTTGAAGCTATGAATTCTGAAATGGAATCCATGTATTCCAATCAAGGTTGGACACTTGTTGATCCTCTTGAAGGAATTAGTCATATTGGGTGTAAATGGGTCTTCAAGAGAAAGATTGGAAATGATGGAAAAGTAGAGACTTATAAAGTTAGACTAGTGGCAAAAGGATATACTTAGAAACAATGAGTTGATTATGAGGAAACTTTTTCGCCAGTAGCTATGCTAAAATCTATTAGAATTCTCTTAGCCATAACAGCTTACTTTGACTATGAGATTTGACAAATGGATGTAAAAACAACGTTTCTAAATGGATTTATTGAGGAAGAAATTTATATGAAACAACCAGAAGATTTTACATCTAAATGTGATAGTCATCAAGTATGTAAGTTGCAAAGATAAATATTTGGTCTAAAGCAAGCATCTAGGAGCTGAAATCTACGATTTGATGATGCAATCAAAACGTTTGGTTTCATAAAAAATATAGATGAGCCATATGTTTATAAAAAGGTCAGTGGGAGCGCCATAACGTTCTTAATATTATATATGGATGACATATTATTCTTGGGAAATGATGTCGCTATGATGACTTCGATCAAAGTGTGGTTATCCAAAACATTCTCAATGAAAGACTTGGGAGAAACAACCTACATTCTTGACATAAGAATCTATAAAGATAGATCAAGAAGAATGATCGGTTTGTCTCAAAATTTTTACATAGAAAATATACTCAAGAGATTCAATATGTTGGACTCTAAGAGAGGTTTGTTGCATTGTAGGCATGGAATTCATATATCTAGATCGATGAGTCCCAATACACCTCAAAAAAGAGCACGCATGAGTCAAGTACCATATGCATCTGTCATAGGTAGTCTCATGTATGTCATGCTATGTACAAGACTGGACATCGCATTTGCTGTTAGTGTAACAAGAAAATTCCAGTCCAGTCTAGGAGAAAATCATTGGATAGCAGTCAAGGCAATCCTCAAGTACTTAAGAAGAACTATGGATATGATATTGACTTACGGATCACCAGAACTGAAAGTGAAAAGGTTTACGGACTCAGACTTTCAGACAGACACTGATGATTATAAGTCAACCTCTTGATTCGTTTTCTTATGTAATAGAGGAGCAGTCAGTTGGAAGAGCGCCAAAGAACCCACTATTGCGGACTCCACTACTGAGGAAGAATACATAGCAGCTTCGGAAACAGCGAAGGAAGTAATTTAGATAAAGAAATTCGTTACATTGCTAGATGTGGTTCCAACCATTAAAGGAGCGTGCCCTTTGAACTGGGATAATAATGGGGCTATAGCACAGGCCAATGAACCAAGGTCGCACTAGAAATCCAAACACATTCAAAAAAAAATATCATATACTAAGAGAATATATTGGAGATGGACAGATAGCCGTTCAAAAAACACCTTTAGCTGACAATGTAGTTTACCCACCCACAAAGCCAATGAGCCAAGAACAAATGGAGCATCGTCTTGAGAAGATGGGCATTGGGTATCATAACAATTGGCTTTAGTGCGAGTGAGAGTTTTTTAGAGTGTATGTCCTAAAACCAGTTATGGATGTAAATGGTTTAAGACATAATATTTGTAATACAATTTATTATTTAATTAATAAAAGATATTTTTTTTAACTTTACATTATTACATCCATATTTTATGTGTATGTCTCGAGATATTATGTCACATAAATATTGTTAATCCAAAAGACATTTGCGATTATGAGAGTCAACGATATTTATATATGTCTTAAATTAAGTTCTTAGTAAATGTGATTGTTATACATGATAATATATATCACTTGACCAATATTATTGTGTGTCGCCTAAATTGACATATGATGTTAATAGAATAGATGATGAGTCTCATATCATAATGACACAAATAATAGATGTTTCATTAGTAGGGTGAAATATCGAACACGATCACAGAAACGTAAGATCACATAGTATTATTATCTAAGGTCATTGATCTTCGTAATAATACATTAGTGTCGTCATATCATCTGACCTGAGATCATATGATGACTTGTGCAATAGTATTCTTGGTTCACTAGTATATCATCATTCGACTATCCACGTCATTTGAATAAATACTAGATGGTCTTGAGCGATTGACGTACAAAGTCACATATGCTTCAAGATGGGATCTGATAACTTTGATAATAAAAATTAGAAATGTTTCAAGGAAACTCGAAGTTGTGGATATAAATCATTGGCCAAAGCAGTCGATATCTTAGAGATATCAAATCCATAAGATAAAGTTTAAAGATATGTAGAATATAAGGATTTGACCTTACCATGATCCCAGACTCGATAAGAATCATAAATATCGGAAGGAATGAAATGACATGTTCGAAGTGTATTCTAAATGTTCATATGTTTTCCCACTTCATTCATCGACTATGGGTCATGGCTTACTACTAGCCGATTACCCATAATCTGTGGAATATCATAGAGATGAAATACTAAAGAGTTAATATATTCCACTGCTACTCGATAATAAACCTAGGACGGTTGCGAAATATAGTTCTCGTCTATGTTACAAATTTAAGGATGTTTATTAAAAGTTAATAAATGATTATTTTGGCAAAATAAGATTTCCTAATTGGACTAGGATATTCGGGATATTTCGGAAATATTAATTTGATTAGTAAATTCGAAATATAAAATTAGATTTAATTATTTAAATAAATATTTGATATTTATATTAAATAAATTTAATTTAATTTGTAATTTTAATTAGTTGTTAATTAAAATTAAGTAAGATAAATTAATTAATTAATAGTTAATTAATTATTGGGCCAAAATAATATTTAATCTATTGGGCTAGCACCCAAATTAATTAGAGTCCTATTTAAGATTAAATAAGGAAGTCTTTATTTAATTAGGATTCATAATTTGATTAAGTATCCTAATTTATTTTGTAAAGAACCTTTAAGAGACCTAATTTGATCTGCAAAGATATTATAGTGTTCTTATTGTGTTGGGATACAACAAAGCACTCTCACCCTATAAATAAGGGTGAAATTCGACCAAGAGTAACAACTACTTCTCTTGGCTGAAAGTTGTGAAGTATTTTTCCTCTATTGTTTGTTCCAAGTTATTCCAAGAAAGTTTGTCTCTTGGAAATCCAATCTAAGACTTCAATATCCTAGAAAAGAAAATGAGTTTTTCTTCTAATCTCAAAAGTGGGAACGATTTGTGCGTAGATGAATGCTAGTGTGTCAACTAGAGGTGCAACACTGGATACACTACTACAAGAGAAAAATCAAGTAGGATATTCAAAATGCTCAAGAAAGATAATAAACACATCAATATATGTTTTATTATTATTAAATATTATTTATATTGATAAATAAAATTTATTGCAAGCATGTTAAAATTAATAAGATTAATTTAATATTATATTATTTACATCAACAACGACATAACCACGATCCTTAAAATGATTTTGGAAGAAATTTTGAATTCCAGTCATATTGATGCTTTCGTGCTAATCCCAAAGCCTTACATGGATTGAATGTATGCATCTGAATATTCAATTTTCAAAAATAGTATAATAGCTCGAGTTTACTGATGTTTTGTATTTTTCGGCAATTAACAAAGCGAATTTATATGCAGGATAATATTGTTGGAAAAATGCTTTGCTTATCTCTTTGTTTTCCAAACCTTTTGAAGTTCCCTAAAAGTTAATTAATTCTATTAATTAATTTGGCATTTCAAACGAAATGTCTCATTAATGAATGATAAATGGCATTCTTATCTCTTTTTTTTCCATCTATATATAGAGAGCATTGTTTTCATTTTAAGGGAGAGAAAAAGAATAATACACCAAACACTTGGTACTTTTGCTTCGGTTTCTCTTTGTTTTCGGTTTTGGGAAGAGTTCAAACACTTTAGTGGTTCGTTGGTAACGGGTTTTTGGTGGTGCCCATACTCGTTCGTTTTCCGTTGTATCCTGGGAAAAAATCGTCTCACGTTCTACTGCACCTTCGGTAGGGGACAAATTTATTTTAAGGATATTGTTGAAATCAAAAAGCCTCGGAATAGTGAAGATT
This sequence comes from Zanthoxylum bungeanum, assembly GCA_019454045.1. Lineage (NCBI taxonomy): Eukaryota > Viridiplantae > Streptophyta > Magnoliopsida > Sapindales > Rutaceae > Zanthoxylum > Zanthoxylum bungeanum. The sequence continues at coordinate 9,911 of SKCR01015540.1, forward strand.
TGTGCTGATTTCAGGGTCCGCTTGTGAGGGTCCGCTCATTAGCCTTTGCCTCCGCTCATCAGCCTCTGCCTCCGCTCATCAGCCTCTGCCTCCGCTCTCAGCGTCTGCCTCTGCTCTCAGGGTTTGCTGCGTGGGTCTGACATGAGGGTCTGATTTCAAGGTCTGCCGAGAGGGTTTGCTAGGCTGAAAACAAGCCTATTTTGGATTTCCTTGTAACTACCAATCATTGTATTTGGAATACTTGTATTACAGTCTTAAAACAAAATTCGTTCTGTGAATATGGAAATCAGTCCAAACACAGTTGATCCAAATGTGGCAGCCTCTTCGGCTGGCCAAAGTGCTGTGGCAGCCTCTTCGGCTGGCCAATATGCTTCAGCCTATGGGCTTAATCTGGCAGCCTCTGGGGCTGGCCAAGGTGTTGCTGCCTCTATGACTAGTCAAACTGTTGGACATGTGAGCCATGTCAATCCTGTTGCTGAAAAACCTGAAAAATTCAATGGTCCGAATTTCAAAAGGTGGCAACAAAAGATGTTCTTTTACTTGACCACGTTGAACCTTGTGAAGTTCCTAGAGGAAGATGCTCATGTACCCGTGGAGGGTGTGATTGATATCCAAGTAATCAGTGCAATCGATGCCTGGAAACATTCTGAATTCCTATGTCGGAATTATGTGCTGAATGGGCTAAGTGATTCATTGTACAGTGTGTACGCCGGAATGAAAACAACAAAAGGGCTTTGGGAATCTTTAGATCGAAAATATAAAACTGAGGATGCCGGCACTAAGAAATTTGTCGTATGCCGATTCCTAGATTTTAAGATGATTGATTCCAAAACTGTATTAAGCCAAGTACAAGAACTGCAGATTATTCTAGAAGAAATGCATGCTTAGGGGATGAGTTTAAGTGAAACCTTCCAAGTAGCCTCGATAATTGAGAAACTTCCACCGGGTTGGAAATATTTCAAGAATTATCTAAAGCATATGCGAAAAGAAATGATCATTGAAGACTTGGTTCTTAAACTCAGAAGTGAGGAAGATAACTGAATATCTGACAAGAGAGGAATACCTCATGAGGCCAAGGAAAATGTTGTTGAACATGGCCATAAGAACAAGAATCTCAAGAACAAATGGTCAAAGATGGGCCCTAAAGGAGGAGTTTCCAAGAAATCAAAATTTCAAGGAAGATGCTTCAACTGTGACAAAATGAGTCACAAGTCTTCTGAGTGCAGACTACCGAAGAAGAAAAAGAAACAAGAGGCTAATGTGCTGGAAAACATGACTCAAGATGTTTCAGACATTAACCTTTCTGCTGTGGTTTCTGAGATGAATCTGGTGGGGTCTAACCCAAGAGAGTGGTGGATTGATACCGGTGCCACTCGACATGTGTGCTCGGACAAGAGCATGTTTTCTTCATTTGAGCCTGTTGGTAATGGGGAAAAAATATACATGGGCAATTCAGCAACATCTGAGATTGAAGGTCAAGGAAATGTGATTCTGAAAATGACCTCTGGGAAAAAGTTGACTCTGGACAATGTTCTGTATGTACCAGAAATACGGAAGAATCTTGTGTCTGGATCGCTTCTGAACAAGCACGGATTTCAGATGGTGTTCGAGTCTGATAAAGTAGTTTTAACCAAAAATGGGATGTATGTGGGAAAAGGGTATGTAACTGATGAGCTCTTTAAGCTCAATGTAATGGTTATTAAACCCAAAAATATCAATAAAGCTAGTTCTTCAGCTTATATTGTTGAGTACTATAATCTATAGCATGGTAGATTAGGACATGTTAATTTTAATTCATTGCGGAAATTAATTAACATGAATCACATTCCCAATTTTAAAAATTGATAACAGACATAAGTGTGATACTTGTGTTGAGGCAAAACTGACTAGATTATCTTTTCATAATATTGAAAGAAACTCTGAACCACTTGATCTAATTCATACCGATGTATGTGATTTTAATTCAATACAATCGAGAGGCGGTAATAAATATTTTATTACCTTTATTGATGATTGCACGAGATTTTGCTATGTGTATTTGATGAAAAGCAAGGACGAAGCTATAGAGAAATTTATTCTATATAAGAATGAAGTTGAGAACCAACTGAATAAAAGAATTAAGGAGTTAAGAAGTGATCGTGGTGGTGAGTATGTTTTTCCTTTTGAATCACTTTGTGAACAAAATGGAATCATACATCAAACCACAGCTCCTTATTCACCTCAATCCAATGGGATTGCGGAACGGAAGAATCGTACCTTGAAAGAGATGATGAACACTATGTTAATCAGCTTTGGCTTACCTCATAATATGTGGGGAGAAGCTGTTTTATCAGCTAATTACCTTTTAAATAAGGTACCACATAAAGAAGTATAGAAAACTCCTTATGAAATGTGGAAATGAATGGTACCTTCCTATAAATTCCTCCGAGTGTGGGGGTGTCTTGCCAAGTAGTCATTCCTCCACCTAAGAAGGTGAAGATAGGACCAAAAACTGTTGATTGCATTTTCATAGGATATGCATATAACAATAATTAGGGGTGGGCGCGGTTCGGTTTGGTTCGGTTTTTGCTAAAAACCGAACCAAACCATATTTTACGGTTCAGATTTTTTACTTCTCAAACCAAACCATTAAATAACGGTTTGGTTCGGATTGAAAATTTTTTAAACCAGTGGTTTACGGATTGGTTCGGTTCGGTTTACGGATTATTATATTTAAAATAAAATTTCATCCACTTAAGTGAAAAAAAAATAAAAAAAAATAACTAGTCTATCCAACAAATGGTATGAAGTGTTAGGGTGTAAGCTGTGACTCCAGGGAACATATGCACTCCATAAAGGATTGAAAAATGAGGCACAATTAATTCTTGTATTTTTTAAAAATTACCTCGAATAATGATGCTATCATCATTCTAATTAAGAGACAAATCCAACATCTTACTTTCAAGAATAATGATGCAACCATAAAACAAATAAATTGAAGAATAAAAGTATTAACAAATAAATATATTAACAAAAATTTAAGAATAAAAGTATTAACATACTAATAAAAAGAAAACATAGAATAAAATTAAAAGAAAAATAACAAATTTTTTATAAAATTTATATTTCTTTAATTATAACGGTTCGGTTCGGTTCGGATTAGGTCCTGAACCGAACCGTAAACCATTTGGGGTGGGCCAATCCGAACCGCAAACCGAACCGTTAGGAAAAAACCGTAAATTCGGTCCGGTTTGGTTCGGTTTGCGGTTTGGTTCGGTTCGGTCGGTTTTTTTGCCCACCCCTAACAGTAATGCCTATCGATTTCTTGTGCATGAGTCTAATATACTAGATATTCACAAGAATACGATCATGGAGTCGAGGAATGCATCCTTTTTCGAATATGTTTTTCCCTATAAAACTAATTTGAATTCTAATGTGCACAAACGGGCACCTGAGACTATCCTTGAAGATAGTCAGGACCAAGAACACATAAATGTTCCAGGGGATCAACAAGTTGTTGAACTTGAACCAAGACGTAGCAAAAGAGCTAGAACGGAAAAATCATTTGGTCCAGATTTATGACATTTTTACTAGAGAATGATCCTCAAAGCTATAACGAAGTTGTAAGGTTAGCTGATGGTGCTTTGTGGAAAGATGCCATCAATAGTGAAATTGAATCCATCTTACAAAACCACACATGGGAGTTAGTGAATCTTCCTCCACGATGTAAACATTTAGGGTCCAAGCGGATTTTCAAAAAGAAAATGAAGGCAGATGGATCAATTGATAAGTACAAAGCAAGACTTATAATTAAAGGTTACAGACAACGTGAAGGTCTTTATTACTTTGATACTTATTCTCCTGTAACGAGAATAAATTCCATAAGGATGATAGTAGCGATTGCAACTTTGCGCAATCTTGAAGTACATCAGATGGATGTGAAAACAGCTTTTCTAAATGGAGATTTAGATGAAGAAATCTACATGGAACAACCTGAAGGCTTTATAGCTCCAGGACAAGAAGAGAAAGTCTGTAAGTTAGTAAAATCCTTGTATGGATTGAAACAAGCTCCGAAACAATGGCATAAAAAGTTTGATGACACCATGTTGTCAAATGGTTTCACAATCAATGAATGTGATAAATGCATTTATGTTAGAGAGACAGAAGTTGGCTATGTCATTTTATGTCTCTACGTTGATGATATATTGATTATTGGGAGTAATGTTAAAATGGTGAATTCTACCAAGAATATGCTGAAATCTAAGTTTGACATGAAAGACATGGGTCTCGCAGATGTCATTCTGGGAATAAAGATCTCGAGAAGTCCTGATGGCCTTATTCTTGATCAGTCGCACTATGTGGACAAGATTCTTGGTAAATTCAACAAAGATGATTCTCCTGTCGCTAGAACTCATTTAGATGTGCGTCTACACATATCAAATAATATGGGAGAAAGTATATCTCAAGTAGAATACTCTAGAGTGATCGGGAGTTTGATGTACTTGTCGAGTTGTACCAGGCCTGATATAGACTGTACAATAAATAAGCTCAGCAGATATACGAGTAATCCAGGGGTTGATCACTGGAAAGCAATTGTAAGAGTACTACAGTACTTACGTTTTACTCGTAATTATGGGTTGCACTATCATAGATATCCAGCTGTAATCGAAGGATACAGTGATGCTAATTGGATATCTGATATGAAAGACTCAAAGTCTACCCATGGCTATGTGTTTACACTAGCAGGTGCAGCTATATCATGGAAATCCTCTAAACAGACTGTAATAGCCCGATCTACAATGGAATCAGAATTCATTGCATTAGATAAGTGTGCTGAAGAAGCAGAATGGCTTCGAAACTTTCTAGAGGATATTCCAAGTTGGCCTAAGCCGGTGCCGGCAATTTGCATTCATTGCGATAGTCAATGTGCAATTTGAAGGGCACATAACAACATGTATAATGGTAAGTCTAGACATATTCGTCGTAGACATAATACCGTTAGACAATTACTCTCTACTGGAGTTATTTCGATTGACTATGTAAAGTCAAATGATAATATTACGGATCTGCTAACCAAATGGTTAAACAGAGAGTTAGTTGAGAAATCATCGAGGGGAATGGGACTAAAGCCCGTTAGATAAATATTCATTACGAAGGAAAACCCAACCTTGTTGACTGGAGATCCCAAGATCTAGGTTCAATAGGACAACCCACTCGTAATTGACATAATTGGTTCACTGTGGGGGTTACTCTCTAGTCCATTCCTATGATGAAATTAAACAGTGATGCTCGTATGGATAGAGGTTAAGCAACGGCTTTTAATGATTCTTATGCGTCGGGAATCCGAGCGGAGTATTACGAGATACTCTTAAATAAAAAATCACCTATGTGAGAGAGAAGTGGGGCCGCTTCAAAGGGAATTATATGGGGCACAATTCTTAGAAACTCTTGCAGAACCAGACAGATGTTCATGGCCAAAATGAACATAATCATGAGAACTCATATGTGTTAGGTAAAACATCTGTGTGATATATGTTTTCCATTTACATGAACGGCAGTACAGTTCAATGATATCGCGTCCACTGTCAGCCAGTAAATGAGATATATTTTCACAAGGGAAGGTTCAAAGGCTGAGGTCTACCTATCCTATGTAGGTGTTGAACCGTTGAACTCTTCTAAGTCAAAATAAAATGTTTCATAAAATATTTTTATTTGACGGTTTATTGCCAATTTCATTCATGTGGGGGATTGTTGGAAAAATGCTTTGCTTGTCTCTTTGTTTTCCAAACCTTTTGAAGTTCCCTAAAAGTTAATTAATTCCATAATTAATTTGGCACTTCAAACGAATGTCTCATTAATGAATGATAAATGACATTCTTATCTCTTTTATTTTCATCTATATATAGAGAGCATTGTTTTCGTTTTAAGGAGAGAAAAAGAATAATACACCAAACACTTGGTACTTTTGCTTCGGTTTCTCTTTGTTTTCGGTTTTGGGAAGAGTTCAAACACTTTAGTGGTTCGTTGGTAACGGGTTTTTGGTGGTGCCCATACTCGTTCGTTTTTCATTGTATCTTGGGAAACAATCGTCTCATGTTCTACTGCACATTCGGTAGGGGACGAATTTATTTTAAGGATATTGTTGAAATCAACAAGCCTCGGAATAGTGAAGATTTGGGCTGATTTCAGGGTCCGCTTGTGAGGGTCCGCTCATCAGCCTCTGCCTCCGCTCATCATCCTCTGCCTCCGCTCTCAGCGTCTGCCTCTGCTCTCAGGGTTTGCTGCGTGGGTCTGACGTGAGGGTCTGATTTCAGGGTCTGCCGAGAGGGTCTGCTAGGCTGAAAACAAGCCTATTTTGGATTTCCTTGTAACTACCAATCATTGTATTTGGAATACTTGTATTACAAATATAAATACATAAATATGTATTTCAATTGTTTTTTACTGAAGAGTTTGGAGGACATATTCAATAGATAAACACAAAATTGACATGAAAAGCACCAGGTAAATCCCAAAAAAAACATCTTCTCTAGTCATTAAAAACAGTCAACTTTTGAATGTGACATAATGTTGTTTCCACTGATTGTACAGATTCTTCATTACAAGATAATTTTATTAATGTTCAAGTTGAAAGAAGATTGGATTGAGGTAACTGTTGAAACCAAGTTAGTTGCTCTTATAAAGTTGTCCAAGAACACTCTTCATTTTGGATATTTTTTGTCCGTGACATCTGAAAATTCGGGGTTTAAGTGATCACTCTCAAATGGAAGTATACCGGATTGACTGACATCGCTCCGAAATGAAAATATATCAGAGTGAATGACATCATTTCGGAATGAAAGTACACCGGAACGACTGTCATGATTCTATAATGAAAGTACACCAGAGTGACTGATATCACTCCAGAATGGAAGTACACCTGGGTGGTGATCACCCCAGAATGGAAGTACATCGGAGTGACTGACATCACTCCGGAATGGAAATACACCGGAGTGACTTACATCACTCCGGAATAGAAGTACACTGGAGTGTTGATCACTCCGAAATAGAAGTACATCGTGAATGACATCACTTCGAAATGGCTGATATCACCCCGGAATGGTTGACATCACTCCGGAATGAAAGTACATATGATTAACTTGTATCACCTCGGAAAGACTAATATCAATCTTTGAAATGACTTATATCACATCGGAATGGCTGAAATCACCCCGGAAGGACCGATATCACCTTGGTTTGTCAGCTTAAAATCCAAGTCTTTTTTCACTACTCTTTGCTAACACATATCATTTTGACGTAGAGTTAATGATCAGTGTTGGGGTTCTAATTGTTAGGTTTAATTACATTCATCTGGTGTTATTTTGTATTTGCTTTCTGTTAGCGCCATATCACTCAATGATGGTTTTTGATGATGTAACGCAGAAGACTTCGACGCACATTAGCAAGTATTACAAAAAGACGTTGAAGTAAATTGGTTGTGTTGACGGTGGATTTTGGTCTCAGGGTAATACGGGAATATCACCTCCGAGGGAATCCTCCCTCAACGGTGAATTTGTTTGGTTATGGGGGGACCAAAAGCAAATTTAGCGAGAGATAGATAAACACACCAATCAACAAGGAGAATTAACGTGGTTCGGTGGATCTTGGTCCGACCTACGTCCACGGACGAGAACTGGATGGTACTTTTATTACTCAGACACAATTCTCTGATCTGTGTACTGTTTACAGGTCTGATCCTGATGATTCTTATCACTGATTTTTGATGATGCCTTCAACTTGTCCTTCTACACTCACTCTACCCTCCTATTTATAATGGTGAAGAAATCATATTCCTATTTGTACAAGAATTCCCAATTTGGAGATGGTCTCATTTTCCTATTAGGATTCCTAGTCAAAACCATTCCCTTTTCCCATAAGGATTCCTAATCAAAACTATCATTACTTTCTTTATCCTACTAGGACATTAGTTATTACTTTACCCCATTAAAGTAGGACAACTTATCCATTTTCCGCAAGAATAGGATGCTTTATCTTCCTGAGCACGCCTCGTCATGTGCTTGGTCTTCATGAGGTCGGTCATGATAGCCATTTGAACTGAGAATGTTGTTATCGATCTGATAATGCCCGGTCATCCGATCTCAAGTGGTCGGTCACCTATCATCAAATGCTCGGTCTCTTACTGTATAGTGGCCGGGTCAGCTTTAATGATCTCGCCCAAGAAGGTAATTACCCTTTTTACCCATGCTGTACTCCTTAAATAACATAGGTCCTGAAAACACCATCAACATCTGTCCCCTAGTTCTCGGTAACAACGAGTTTGTGAGTTGATGCCGGGAACTATAAAAAAAAAGATGGTGTGCTGATCGCCTAGCTGGTGGTCGTTCCAGAAATCACAGAGAAATTGTCTTCTCCATCAACTAAGTCTTCTGTTTCTATCTTCATATCCTCGGTTATTGGAGATGCTGACCCTATTCAGAATGATTCTCCACCTCAAAGCAAATTGCTTACTTGGGTCGTTCCATCAGGAGATGAAGTTCCTCTTGTTGTCCAAACTAAAAATGACTCCTCTCTTGTAATATCTGTACCAGAGATTTAGAGGTCCTGACCCCTGACTGATCCAATCTCGATTGTGAGGAGAAAATTTTGCCTCTGAGCTAACGATGATGTGCTCGGTGGCATGTGATCGTGTCTCGAGCTGTGAGAGATGCTCGGACCTGGGGGAATGTTACGTCCCCAGTCCGAAGGACTCACTCGGTGGGACGCAACCCGACCCCGAACTGAGAACGACACTTGGACCTGAGGGAATGTTACGTCCCCAGTCCGAAGGGCTGACTCGGTGGGACGTACCCCGACCCCGAGCTGAGAAAGGCACTTGGACCTGAGGGAATGTTACGTCCCCAGTCCGAAGGGCTGACTCGGTGGGACGTACCCTGACCCCGAGCTGAGAAATGCACTTGGACCTGGGGAATGTTACGTCCCCATTCCGAAGGACTGACTCGGTGGGACACAACCCGACCCCGAGCTGAGAACGACACTTGGACCTGAGGGAATGTTACGTCCCCAGTCCGAAGGGCTGACTCGGTGGGACGTACCCCGACCCCGAGCTGAGAAAGGCACTTGGACCTGGGGGAATGTTACGTCCCCAGTCCGAAGGGCTGACTCGGTGGGACGTACCCCGACCCCGAGCTGAGAAAGGCACTTGGACCTGGGGGAATGTTACGTCCCCATTCCGAAGGGCTGACTCGGTGGGACGTACCCCGACCCTCAGCTGAGAAAGGCACTTGGACCTGGGGGAATGTTACGTCCCCAGTCCAAATGAGCTGGCTCAGTGGGACGTAACCCGACCCCGAGCTGAGTGAAAGACTTGGGTTCTGGGGGAATGTTACCTCCCCAAACCAAAGGAGTTGGCTCGGTGGGACGTAACCCAACCCCGAGCTGAATAACCAAGTGTCATCGGCGGAATGAAATCCAGCCCCGAGCCGAATAAACAAGTGGCCTCGGCGGAACGAATCCAGCCCCGAGCCGAATAATCAAGTGGCCTCGGCGGAACGAATCCAGCCCCGAGCCGATTAACCAAGTGGCCTCGGCGGAACGAATCCAGCCCCGAGCCGATTAACCAAGTGGCCTCGGCGGAACGAATCCAGCCCCGAGCACTGGTTAATCCTTGGGACTTATTCATATGGGAAGTGTATCCACCTTTGAAACCCTACCGAATCTGGCATGGGCGTCCCTCTGCCAGACCGGCGAAAAATAAAAACAAGATTCTGGAAAATAAAATAAAAAGGTGGGGGTGACTTAGCACTTATCCCAAAAAACGTTTCGCAAGCATAAACAACAACATGGATGCCTCAAAACAGCGTCCCGCCCGAGGTCTCCAAAACACAATTCTGAATCTTTCAATTCAGTGTCCCGGCGAACCAGGATTCGGATCAGAAGAGCGTTTGAATGGTAAGGGCACATCCTCTACACGTCGGTTCACTGGGGAGCCTGTGTATTGTATGAGGGCTCCTCCTTACCACGCTGGAGTAGGCACACGCCACAGGGGCACAACGCATCCCCGTGCTGTGTCTCTCGCGGATCCGGATGATGAATGGATCAAAGAGTGTCCGGACTACTAAGGGTATATTCCTCCTTAGTTCCGGCATCACTGGAGCTAGCAATCGTCACGGGGGTGTCATCACCCCCCGTGCTATGCTTTCCCACGGATCCATTACATCGGGTAGGTGAGGATCAAAAGAGTGTTCGACACATTAAGGGCATGTTCCTCCTTATGTTCGGTAACACTGGAGTAAGCAATCGCCACGGGGGTATCATCCTTCCCTGTGCTATGCTTCTCACGGATCCTATGCATCGAGTATGCCCCTGAAGACCCCGAGCTAAGAGAGATACTTGGCTCTGGGGGAATGTTTCGTCCCCAGGCCAATAAGCATGACTCGGTGGGACGTAACCCGACCCCGAGCTGTAACAAACATCGATCTCGGCGGTACAAGAGTAGGCCCGAGCCGGAAAGAGCCATCGGTCTCGGCGGTACAAGAGCAGACTTGAGCCGGAAAGAAACATCGGTCTCGGCGGTACAAGAGCAGACCCGAGCCGTAAAATATATATCAATAAAACGGACTCGGCGGCACAAGAGCAGACCCGAGCCGTAAAAAAAATATCAAAATCATTGTGTGAGCCTTAACAAACAAGCATAATCAAATGTCAACCTAAGTCAGAAGAGGTTTTACTCACCTTTTTGGGATCTGTTGCCTTTCTTGCAACTCTACAAGGGTCACTACAAGCAAGGCTCTTCTTAATACATCCTCTCTGCATCTCAGCTTTCCACGCATTCGACCGGATGACTTCCGCTATCAACTTGGTCGACCTCAAAAATCGAATGGTCCATGTATACACTGAGATAGCCTTCTTTCACCAAGTCTTCCACCTGCTCCCGCAGGTCTCTGCACCCATTCGTGGCATGTCCCCTTACGTTGTGGTCATTTCTCTGATGGTGTTCCCTCTTCGGGATATTTTCTCCTCATTTTCTAATAGAACGAATTTTCGGGCCACCTCTAGGGCGGTTGCGTAGTCCGGGGTGTCCTGGATCCTTAGGTGGGTTCATAGCCTCCCGAATTTCAAGGCTCCTTTCAAGCTTTCCAGGGCCTCGGGGGATTCGTACCCTCCGACTTCGAGTACCATATTGTGGTATCTTTCAATAAATATTTTCAAAGGTTCATCGTCTCCTTGTTTCATAAGTCTTAGTTCTCCAATTTTCTTTCTGGGGACACAAGCCCCCTTGAAGTGTCGTATGAATGACTTTCTCAGTTGTGCGAAGCTGCTGATGCTTCTTGGGGCTAGGCTTCTATACCATAGAATGGCCGGTCCGGCCAGAGTTAGGGGGAACACTTTGCAGATGGCGTCCCCTGTTACCCTTTGCACCTCCATTAGTAGGACGAAACCTTCAATGTGGGTTTTGGGATCGGTATGGCCCTTGTATGGTGTCATGGTCGGCATGCTGAATCTTTTTGGGAATTTCTCCGACTTTATTTCTTCTGTGAGGGGGGACTCATCTTTGCCGTCCTGGACATCCCCTCTGTTTGTACTGGGGTATACTCCCCATTTGACCAGCTCCTCCCGCAGCCAAGATTTCATGCTGTTGTCTTTGATTCCATGCCGCCTCCTGTGGTTTCTTTTCTTTCTGCTTTCTCGGGGACGGTGCTTTTCGAGGTCGGTATCCTCTTGTACTCTTTCGGTATATTCTTTCCCTCTTCTCCGGGTGCTGTGAGGGCTATCGTAGGAGGAGTCTGGTGATGATTTGTCATCTTCTCCCTCCCATGTGTCCTCGGTCTGGGAATCTCTCTGCACTACCACGGATCTCACCCTGTAGGGCTCCCTCCTCCGGGGTCTGTCGTCTTCACTTGTATCGACAATTCTTTTTCCTTCTGCTATGTCGTTCCTTCGTCGGCTAGTTCCGGCCTCGAATTTTCCATTGTGTGCTCCTTCTATCCTTTCCAACCGGTCTACTATGGTTCTTAGCAGAGTTTGGCTTTCCTCCCTTTCTTTCCTAAGGTTCTCCTCAATCTTCTCCATCCAATCTGCAGCCGAGCTCCCTGATGGTTGGTGGTTTCCGTCTTCCGCCATTGTCTCACTACGCGAGTTGCTTTTTGTTGAGTTCCCCACAGACGGCGCCAACTGTTGACGGTGGATTTTGGTCTCAGGGTAATACGGGAATATCACCTCCGAGGGAATCCTCCCTCAACGGTGAATTTGTTTGGTTATGGGGGGACCAAAAGCAAATTTAGCGAGAGACAGATAAACACACCAATCAACAAGGAGAATTAACGTGGTTCGGTGGATCTTGGTCCGACCTACGTCCACGGACGAGAACTGGATGGTACTTTTATTACTCAGACACAATTCTCTGATCTGTGTACTGTTTACAGGTCTGATCCTGATGATTCTTATCACTGATTTTTGATGATGCCTTCAACTTGTCCTTCTACACTCACTCTACCCTCCTATTTATAATGGTGAAGAAATCAGATTCCTATTTGTACAAGAATTCCCAATTTGGAGATGGTCTCCTTTTCCTATTAGGATTCCTAGTCAAAACCATTCCCTTTTCCCATAAGGATTCCTAATCAAAAACTATCATTACTTTCTTTATCCTACTAGGACATTAAGTTATTACTTTACCCCATTAAAGTAGGACAACTTATCCCTTTTCCGCAAGAATAAGATGCTTTATCTTCCTGAGCACGCCTCGTCATGTGCTCGGTCTTCATGAGGTCGGTCATGATAGCCATTTGAACTGAGAATGTTGTTGTCGATCTGATAATGCCCGGTCATCCGATCTCAAGTGGTCGGTCACCTATCATCAAATGCTCGGTCTCTTACTGTATAGTGGCCGGGTCGGCTTTAATGATCTCGCCCAAGAAGGTAATTACCTTTTTTACCCATGATGTACTCTTTAAATAACATAGGTCCTGAAAACACCATCAACAGGTTGTGAAGAGCATAATGGATATATTTTGGGGGGATTTTTATTTGGATGTTTTAGTTAGGTTCTGTTTATGGGAGGTTGTGGGATTTTTATTAAAGATTATATTTCTTTAATGCAGCTTAACAAAGTAAAAAATCATGTCATGATACACTATTGAGTCTGATCTTGGTATGGTTTTTTAGATCGAACTATATTGGCAACATAATACATTTGTTCATTTACAGTTGTAAATTACAAGCAATTTATTTGGGATGCTGGTTGGGAATGTATTTTATAAGCATTAAGAGGATAAAAAATCTCCTTTTTTTCCTTTTTAGAAGATTATTAGATAAATGTGTAAATCAACTTGTAACGTCTTCATAATAATAAATAGATGAAAATAGCCAAAATAAATATCGGCCCAGTATCGGATAGTCACGTGCTAGGGCTGGGGCTGGATAAGTGCTAGGGCTGGGGCTGGATAAGTGCTACGTGCATATCGGCCCAGTATCGGATAGTCACGTGCTAGGGCTGGGGCTGGATAAGTGTATGCCCCGTCCGAAACACATATCGGATGTCTGGTAACATAGTCTCTATAATCGGATATTCATGACCTGGTCACAATATCCCGATTGGATGCGCATCACTCAAAAGCACTAGTACCGTATCCTGCGTGACATCATCTCCACTATGACTGAAGTGATACTTCCGTCTTGACATCACACCCAATACACTACGACTCTCTGATAAACCCAGAAGTGGTGTACGCAGAACCGGTTAAAGCCATGTACCACCAAGACCAAAGTCTATCGATTATCGTAAGCATTAGCGATGTAAGTCTCAGGTTAAGACTATACACATCTACCTTGATTTCGGCCTCCCATAGACACATAGTCATAATACCAATGGGATTCCGAGGGGTCTATCCAGAGCGAAGCTGTTTCCCGTACCATCGGTGAAACACGACCTCCTATCGCACTTGCATAAGTATCCGATACTTATATATATGAGAACTATACCGTTGTGCCCTCACAACGCACACAAGTGCAATACTAGCCTATTTCGCATTATCGATGTCCAGTCTCGATAATACTCCGGCTAGGGATATTTAATGATTAAACCTTCGGGGACTGATACTGTCTCATATCATTCTCAATCCAGGAACTAATCATAGAGACCTCTCTTCATTTATATATCTATGGTGATCTAATCACAAATGATGAGAGTGCAATTTCCTTGTCACATAGTTAATTTGCTACAACAACACAATGATCTGTGCAAATAGTGACGCTATGGGTCATTTTGTCCAACAGGAGTGACTTACATCACTCGGGAATAGAAATACACTGGAGTGTTGATCACTCCGAAATAGAAGTACATCTTGAATGACATCACTCCAGAATGAGTGATATCACCCCAGAATGATTGACATCACTCCGGAATGAAAGTACACATGATTAACTCGTATCACCTCGGAAAGACTAATATCACCCCAGAATGACTGATATCACCTTGGTCTGTCAGCTTAAAATCCAAGTCTTTTTTCACTACTCTTTGCTAACACATATCATTTTGACGTAGAGTTAATGATCAGTGTTGGGGTTCTAATTGTTAGGTTTAATTACATTCATCTGGTGTTATTTTGTATTTGCTTTCTGTTAGCGCCATATCACTCAATGATGGTTTTTGATGATGTAACGCAGAAGACTTCGACGCACATTAGCAAGTATTACAAAAAGACATTGAAGTAAATTGGTTGTGAAGAGCATAATGGATATATTTTGGGGGGATTTTTATTTGGATGTTTTAGTTAGGTTCTGTTTATGGGAGGTTGTGGGATTTTTGAAAAAATGGCACCCAGATAAATAAAAGAATGAAGATTGCATGACTAAGCAAATCAAGCGGTCTTTGCTTGTGCTGTTATACTTTCTTGCTTCATGCTTTTGTTTGTTTTTACTAATTAGATTATATTTCTTTAATGCAGCTTAACAAAGTAAAAAATCATGCCACCACTTAGCCATGAGCCTCTCAGTAAAAAATAGGTGAATGGTTGTATATAAGACCTTCCTCAAACCTTTCTTATAGCATGTGCCTTTATCACGGTTGTAAATAAGTGTGATTGCTTTTTCTAATCATAACAGGATGACGGTGTCAACAATAACCGTTGATTCATGATGGAGAAAATAAATGGAGTTTATCTTATACATTATATTTTATTTGAAATTTACAAGTCCTTATTCATTGAATTAACAAAATTTACCTTGGTACTAGGTTTGCTTATATGAACCTGAATGGAGTCCAATGACTTCTATTGAGTTCAAAGTAGGAGGGTCATGATTCAGTTACGTCAAGCATTGAAAAATGAAGAAGTAAAATTAGAACAACTACTACATTAAGTGTTTTAATATTCAAATTATGATTATAAGAAAAAAAAAATTCAAACTTAAGTAGAAGATTATTAGATAAATGTGTAAATTAACGTCTTTATAATAATAAATAGATGAAAATAGCCAAAATAAATAATAAATATATTAATTTAATTTAACTCGGGCATTGCGGGGAATCCTTACTAGTTATTTCAATTTTAAAGCCTTGGTATGCATGGATGCTAGTACCCTAACTTTACTAAAGAGAAAAATAAATAGATGAATCCCATGTTTTAACCCCATGCCATATCCTCAATTTTTATGACATGCCTTGTCCTCCATTGATCAAGGTTTGTTTTGTCATTTTTAAAAAAAGCTTTGTATATTTGCATGGCTTCTATGTATTAATGGATGCTCATATTCTCACTTATAATGCGTCAATATTAACAACATCTAATTCAATTGGCCGAGATCAATGAATCAAAATTGTCAAATTTTTAATTAATTCGAAATAGTTCCACTGTGTAAATTAAGAAAAAGAGAGTGAGATATGGCTAAATTGTCTGATTCCAGCTATTTTAAATAGAAAATTAATGCAAAAGAGTCATGCGTACTCATCAAATAGAACAAGTCCTAGGAATGCTCACTCTCCTCCCTTTCTTGGGGTTTTCAATTTTTCCTTCATCTTTCATTATTAACTCAACCCAAAACCCTAAGCAAGCTTCCAATTGAAACTCTACTTTGTTTGGGATCCAAACTTTTTTGACTTTGACCCTGCCTCATTCATCATTTGCTCTGCAGAACTTAAATATATTAGGTTAATTAATTAATTAATTATATATATATATATATAAAGAGGAGATAGTATATCATGTTTCAGGTGTATATGTCATCTCTCTCACAGCAGTTGGGACCCATACAGTTGTGAGATACAGCTATTGTGAGAGATATGACATATACTGTAATACTACGTGACAAAAAAAAAAAAAACTTTTTTTAAGGGGCCGTGACACATTTTTTTTCAGCATTTATTTCTCTTCCATTTTTTCTTTCTTTCTCTTTCCTTCTTTTCTCCCAAATACTCTCTCTCTCTCAACTTAATCATTAAACCGCCGCCGCCGATTCACCGCCGGTAATCCTCCACCACGCGCCGGACCACCAGAAAGCTGTCGCCGTCAGATTTCCAGATCCGCCGAGATCGACCCCATCGGACGCCGGACGCGCCGCCACGCTCTGTCTGAAGGGAGCGACTCGTCGCCGTCGTTTCTGCATTTTCCGGCCATCTCCGGTCACTTCTGACTGCCACCTCCGGCGAGTGCGGTGGTACTTTTCAGACCGAGATCTTTCCAACGCCAGTGGTCACTTCCGGATCCGACATCGGTTGGGTTGTTTTCCGTTTTGTAATTACCGATAATTCGAGATTTGTACTGGAAGTCGTGATCCGATCGTTGGATCGGCGATCCGAATGTATCAGATTGTTGCTCTCGATTATACGAGCGTTTTGATATATATATCCACCGTTGAAAGTATCTGGTTGTGGGGCCCGCGCTTTTTGGTAGTGGGGCCCGCTTGTCTCGTTAAGAGTATCAGCAAGTTCTGAAGCCGTTCTTCGCTGTGATCCTTGAGATGTTGCTGACCAGTGGATCTTTCTTTGATAGGTTTGGAGATCGTTGGAGCTCGGTATGTAATTATTATCATTTTGGGGGTGTAAATGATAGAATTGGAAAGTTTTGGACATAATTGTAAATTTGCATAATTAAGAGGGTAAAATTGTAAATTCTGGCTTTTAGGGTTAAATAGTAATATTTAAGAATTGTAAGACTATTTGGGCATATTAGAAAGTTTAGGGGTTAAATCGTAATTTTGGATAATTGAGGGACCTGATCGTAATTTTATATTTTTCAGATTCTTAGCGAGAGATAGATATATTAAGGGCTTTTGCATGGATAGAGGTAAGTACACTCCGTGGTGATTCTCTTAACATAATTGTTTGATGATTGATGGTTGTTTGAGAGTCGGTATATATATATAAATATATTGGTATAATTATATATATATTTTGTTATATTTATTTACATATTTGTGAGATATTATATTGAGATATTAAAAGCATGATAAATATGAAATCATGATTGTTGAGATGAGATTGATGGATTGGATGCGAGATGTGATTGTATTGGATGATGTGTGTTGTTGTGTTATGCTGCCGGGTTTTGTATAATAGTGGTCAGATTTGAGATGAGATGTGATGATACATAAGATGATATGAGATGATCAAAACCTTGGGAGTTGTGATGAGGTACTCTCTCATTGGTTTTTGATTTGGGGGTATACGGGGACTCCCCCATTGGTTTTTAACTCACTCACACATATTTTGTGAGCTAATATGGTTGGAAACCTTGGGAGTTGTGATTAGGTACTCTCCCATTGGTTTCAATCCCCTGTTATACTAAACCCGGATTAGCAACCATGTTTGATGGATGTTTGTATTGTTGTGGGATGATTGTTGTGATGATATTATAATATATGTTATTTTCATATATTGTATTATAATATAAATATATATATATATATATATATATACATATATATTATATATGTTTGTTGGAAATTGATTGAGTAATCGATAGCATGAGAACATAATGGTGAATACTAATTTGAGATATAAATTGAAATATTGAGTACTATGTGGTTTTGAGATGGGTTGATGGATGAAATGAGATGAGATGTGTTGTTGTGAGTATGTTCTGCCTGAGATAGCTGTTATATATCTGAACTGATATTTTCATATATAATTACCATATATATATCCTATTTGTTGGTGAGGTCATGTTGAGAGAATGAGTGTTTACTTGCTGAGCTTTTTAAGCTCACTCCCCTCTTCCCCCAAACATTCCAGGTAATTCGCGAGCACAGTAGGAGTAGTACCAGATTTGGATCCACGTGCCACAGTTGTATTTTCGGGTTGGTCCAGACATTTGAGTCGTCACTTGTATATTATGAAGACGTGTTGTAAACCATGTTTTTGATGTGTATTCCATGTATTTGAAATTTATGATGTTATTGTGGGTGAAATCAAATGGTGTGTTTGACATATAGATTGCTCTCGAGCTGAAGTTGATCGCAGACCTCTTTCTAGGGTTGGGCTCGCCCTAGGGAGGGGGTCGTGTGATATATACACCCGAACATAATATAATTTTTCTATAAAGAGAGTCACTTGTCCTTGATCATGATGTAGGATACCAGGATTCGCAAGTCAAGTTGGTCAATCTTGATCTGATCTCATTTTGATTATGTAATTGAGACGAAATATTATTTTAAATATTTATCAGATTTTTCAATCAAAATGAAAAATTATTTTGAACGACACGATCCCAAATTTCAATCATAATTTAAGAATTTTGAAGTAATGAATTGGGACGAATCATAAATTTCGAGATAAAAAATCATTTTGAATCTTACCCGAAATTTTATAAGGACAAAAAATCATCTCAAGCCCTATTAAATTTTTTAATTGGGAAGAAAAATAATCTTGATATAAATTTCTAAATTTCAATGGAGATTCAGGTTTTTATGGACATTGTTTCTTCTCTTGTTGGCATTTCTATTAGTGCCCTTGTAATAATCTGAGGTAGCTAGCTTGCAATGAACTCGTACACCTAGTTGCATGCTTTTGCGTGTCTCTTAAGGCGAATTCTTCCACGTGTACTAAGCTTCATTAGCAACTTTTTCACTAGACCCGACCATCGGTTTGGTTCGGATCCGATTAACGGTTCTCAATTCCACATTTCGATTTAGTCCGGTTTCACAAGAATGTGGAATCGGGAACCAGAATCGGACCGGAAGGTTCCAGTTTTTTTTTTAATTAATTTAAAAAAATTGAAAATTCATTTTAAAAAATAGAAATGTGATATTATTAATATTACGGAATAAAAATTATGAAAAAATATTAGATTAAATTAAAAATAAAAGAGTTTGAACTTAAATTTATAAAAACTTAAGCTGCCTACGTATTCTATTGGGGTGAGAAGAATTAAAGCTTACATAGTTCCATTACATTTTTTAGATAGTTAACCCCATTACAATTTATTTACTCATCATCGTTATTTGTTCATGTTGGTGATCTTTCAGCTCTCATTCCGCTTGCAGTTGCAGATGCATTGGCGAACAGGTCTTCAAAATCATCAGGGGTATCTTCTGATGATTTTGAAGATACCTCTTTAGCAATAATCGATAAAACATGATAGATATTTTGGTGTCGATTCCACCAGTCAAAAATTTACCTACAACACTTTCAGCAGGAAACTCGAAATTTGTTGATAAATAATTATCCAAAATTAAATAACTTCTAATTCATAGTAACTTTGTAAGCCACCACTACCGCTCTCTTGGGTTGGGACAATGGACACAGTGTTCTCAGATAAGTTTACCATTTTTTGTTAATATTGTAGAATTATAAAATTAAATCAATTGGAGAATTGAAAATATGAGAGAATTGGAATGAGAGAATTGTTGGTGTGTAGACAAATGATTATAGCCCCTATTTATAGATTATTTGGTTAATTTTGTGATGCTTAAATTATCCCTAAAAGTAGTCGTTTTATTATTGTTATTGAGGGTAATTTAGTCATTTTAAAAAATATATTAAAAATATATATATTTGGAACCAACGGCAAACGGTTCCAACCGGAACCGTTACGGTTCCCTTGAATCGTAAGGTTCCAGTCCAGTTGCTTAGAACCATACTATATTATTTTAATTAAATTGAAGGAGCCTATTTTTGTTATATGATTTTTAATGTAAAATAATTATAAGTAATAATGTTGTGTGATATACAAATTATATAATATTGTTAAAAGAGAGGTTATGTAAATAAATTTATATTATTTTAATTAAATTAAATGAGACTCACTTTAATTATATTATTTTAATATATATATATAAATAATTATTAGTAACTTCAATCATCACTACTACAATATATTGAAGAGAGATAAAATATTATATTATAATATTTGAAAAGAGAAATCACTATTCAATATTAAAGAGTAATAAGTATAATGTAATTTAAAAAATCTCAATTAGTATCTCTTTTTAAACTAATTTCGATGATGTGATATTTTATTTAATGATTAAATAATATTTAAATAATATTTTGAACTTTCTCTAAGATGAAAAAAATGAAATAGATTTTTATTTTATATATTAGATTGCCAGCTACTTGCATATATTGATTGAATGTAGCCACTAATGTATTTATTGATCATATTCATTTAATGTACATACACAACAATCACCAACTACTACAACAATTGGTTTTCTTTTACTTTTTCTTTAGTCAATTTTAGATTGAAAATATAGTTTTAATTTAATTTTTTTTTTTTTTTATCGTTACATCACAATTCTACTCATGAAATAACCATAAGTTTGTCGAAGCATGTTTTTATTGCAAGTAATTTGATGAGCTTATATATTAATTTATACTCTTAGTACAATATTTATAAATTAACTTATATTTTTAATCAATATTCTCTATCAAACGTATTAAGATGAGATGAAGAGGCGTCAATCATGAAATTAAAAAGTGATCGACTAACAACAAAATATTCTGGTGGTAAATCACTTGTGTGCAGTTGGTGAAGTCTATCATGTTTGTAGGAGTTGATTTTCTTAAAACTATTTAAATTTAATTAATTTCTAACTGTATTTGAGACTAAATATATAAACTGTTTTATCATAAAGTTAATCTAGAATGTTTCTATCTATGATCAGTAAGTAATATTGTCCCTTTTTTTTTTTTATAAAAATAAAGTTGTTTATATTAATTAACTCTCTCTTTTGTAAATTAAAGTGAGACATAAATTTTGATCTATTTATCTATTTAATTCATTAGTGTAAATAAAAATAAAAACTAGCATTCAATATTGTCAAACTTATCAATAATTTCTACAATTGAATTTAAGAAATTAATGGTGAAAACTTTTTTTTACATCAATTTATCAAACACTCCAATAAAAACGAGGGCATACTTTCATCAAGCCGAGTATTGTGGGCGTCAAGAAAATAAGGGAATGAGGAACAATATTTTCAAAAATACGTGAAAAGCAAAGCATAAGCAATTTCTTGATTACGAATTCGATAGTTATTGAGAGTTGTAATATATTCTTGAGGTTTTTGTTTTCTTCGATCGTCAGACTAAGTAATTTCATTAGAATATAAGAATCTCTTGCTATATATTCCCATTTTTATTTCTTAGGAAACATATGTTGTTCAAATCCTTGAAAACTAAAAAGAACGGGACGAATTTATTTTAAGAAAATTATGTGTTACATATACCTTGATGTTCAAACTAAGTTTGTGCTACAGATCATACTGAAATTATGCCATCATATTGGAGGATCTTCTATTCCCCGATTACGAATTCGATAATATTTAAATACGTTGTTATTTAAATTAAGTTTGTTCAATATCATACTAAGTATTTATATATTATTAGTAACTAGCATAAGCAATTTCCCTACAATCGGCGCCAATGATGATTGAGGTTGATTCCAGAGCTGAAACTGTGGACTGAATAGTGAAGATTATGTTGTCTTTGGTAAGAATCTTGCTAGTTTTGGAATTAATATTGTTGATGGGGATTTCTGCAACTAAGGTATTTGAACAGTTCGGCAATGGCAGAGAGGAAATTTCTCATTTTTGGAGGATCAGATGTATTAGTCAGTTCTCAGAATCCGAACACTTCCTTCTCGAGCAGAAACTGCCGACCAGAGGACACAGCATTGGCACGTATTTCAGAGACCGACAACATCAGAACCGAGGCCGACCACAATAGACCGGCAGCTCGGTTTGGTCTTGTCTTACCTCCAGGAACAAGCGGATGAGCTCATGTATTTCGGATCAGGACGGGAACAGTTTGGGCAGTTCGGCAGATCATTTGGCCGACCTCTTGAAGACCAACGTGAGATCAGAGCAGTTGAACTTTTCCCTATGATACGTGTCATTATTCAAAGGCTCTTTACAGGCTGGCATCGTTATTGTTCCGTGTGGCAGTGGAGAAAACAGGTTGATGTGACAGACCGTCAGACGGTAGGCTTACTTTCGGCGACTACAGTCTTGGGGCAGAGAGCCCGTCAATCAGTCGGAGACCACGCGAGAAACGTCATAAAGCTAGAGAAACAATGTTGTAATTCTCTGAGTATTTGAAGAGAAGTTAAATTTATTTGTAAAGAGAGATAGAGAAAAATAGATAGCGAAACTTATAACAAAGAGAGGATGAGCACCACTTGTAAACACTTGAAAGGCAAACAGCTAGGTTTCATTTAGACCTCCCTCTAAACAGGTCGGCCGAGTTAGTTTCGGTAATAAAAACAACCCCCACCATTTTGTGCCCGTGGACGTAGGCAGGACTCGCTCTGCCGAACCACATTAAAACTCTCATTGTCAATTTTGTGTGTTCTTTCATCCTTTTATCGCATTTGCCTTTGGTCTCCCCATAACCAAATAAATTCAAGGTTGAATGAGGATTGTCTCGGGAGGGTTATCTCAAAACTGCCCCTGGAACGAAAATTACATGTCAACAGTAGGCGCCGTCTGTGGGGAAAGAACAAGAAGCAACTTGCGTAGTAAGACGATGGTAGAAGGGGGAAACCATGGGTCGTTGGAGAGTTCAGCAGCAAAATGGTTTGGGAACATAAAGGAAGAAGCTGGTCATAACGGGAAGAGGAAGGGGTTCGCAAGAAGAAGGAAGGTTGACAGTAGAAGCTTTCCCTATTTGAGTTGTAGAATGGAATGTAAGAGGGATAGCCAACGATCACCCATTAGGACTGAGTTGTAGAATGAAATGTAACGTTGTGGATGAGTGACGTTTTGGCTGAACAAGTCCCTCCGAGAGCGGGTGCCATGCGTGTTCGGCCTGCCAGGTAGGGGTGCTCATAGGGTCGGGTCGACCCGTGACCCGACCCGACCCGGTTGGGTTTAGAGATTTTGAAAATTAATTTCGGGTCAATTTGAACCCGACCCGAAATTTCGGATCGGGTCACGGGTTTGGGTCAGAA
Organism: Zanthoxylum bungeanum; assembly: GCA_019454045.1. NCBI lineage: Eukaryota > Viridiplantae > Streptophyta > Magnoliopsida > Sapindales > Rutaceae > Zanthoxylum > Zanthoxylum bungeanum. Next base: position 33,274 of record SKCR01015540.1, read on the forward strand.
AAATCGGGTCTGACCCGACCCGATATAAAATATATATATATATTATATATATATATATATATATATATATATAGTCTTATTGATACAACTTTAACAAGAAGAACGTGTGGCAGGAATGACAAATTAATTGTTTAGTTCGTACTTGGTCAGGAGTTCGAATCCCGCCTATTGCATTTGTCTTTATTTTTAAAAAATCATGAAAGCAAAAAACAAAATATATGTTGATGATGCTGAGATTCGAACTGATGGACTCTTATAAACTTTTCAAAGACTTAACCATTTGGGCTACACTATTATTCTATCAAAGTTATATAAAAAAATATATATATATTATATTGACGGCATATTATGTTTACCCAACCCAACCCGCAGTTTTTGACCCGACCCGCGCGGGTCACCTTCTCAAATTTCGGGTTTCGGGTCAGAAGACCCGAATGACCCGACCCGATCAGGTCATGAAAAATTTTGAAAAAACCCGACCCGACCCGACCCGTGAACACTCCTACTGCCAGGGTCCTCAGTTCCACATGGAGGTAGTGCTGAAAGATCGGCCAAGGAACAAGTCGGCCAAGGGCAGAGAATGACATCCGTCAGGGCTCCCCCCATTCATCACAGTGGCCTCCCCGAATGAGAGGAAAGGAGAAAAATCTCACGGGGACCCCCAAAGGCCATGGGAAGGGTTGTTGACTGAGCTTCAGAATTGTCCAGAAGTGCTTATGGAGCGTTCGGCACAAAGAGACCCTGTTGGCATGGTCCGGAACTTCAAAATCAAGTCCAGGTCAGAAGGATCCGAAGAAGCTCCGACTAGAAGACGCGTCGGACTGCCAGGACAAGAACCAGAAAAATCATTGTAAAAAGCATCTCTTAAAATGACCCGCAAAGAGTTGTAAGAATGGCAGTAGGTCCCTTGAATATGACTAAAATTTTCTAGTTTGAATTAAGAAACTTGTCCACTTTACTTGTTTGTTAATTGAATGCGAAAGCTATGTTCAATATTCTTGGGATGTGCTCGATGCGAAGGGGTGATCGGTAGTCGGGAAGGGCACCAAGCCCGTGGCACACCAATCCCGGGTGTCATTTTCAAACCCCCGGGTGGAAGTGTCCCGACCTCACTCCTGTCACCTTTGAGGATCCAAAACGCATCAAGGGATGAGGTACATGTGGGAAAAGCACGAACCCCTCGTGGCACGCCAATCTCGGGTGTCATTATCAAACCCTCAAGGATAGAGCATTACTACCCCATTACTCGCATCTTTGAGGAGCAGCTCAGGTAAACCGGACCCATAGAGGTTTTTTCCTCTGTGAGTTGGCTGGTGAATCCCGCTGAGAACCATCGGACCATGTGGCATGGGGACGGCCGAACGGCCTCCATGACCATTGCGATCCTGGGTAAAGCGGACCCATGGAGTTTTCTTCCCCTGCGAGTTGGCTGGTGAGTCCCGTTGAGAAACACCTAAGGGATGGCGCACACGGGGTGTCTTCTTCCCCCGTGGGGTATTTGCCTAACCGCCTCGGATCAGGAGAAGCATGGCATGGGGAGGTTTCTACCTTCATAGCGCTTCCAGACTCCAGAGCCGCCCTGCATTAGGAGGTTTCTGCCCTCAGGGTCTCGGTCGCTCACCGATCCGTAGCACGGCTAGCCGGAACGCTGAGTTGTAAGATTCAGAATTGTGTTTTGGGAGGTACCAGACAGGACAATGCCTCGGGGTACCCGAGTTGTTATTCTTTTCGGGTTTGTATGGAGTATGTGCTAATTCACCTCCATTTTGTTAACTTTATCTTGTTACATTTTTGTTTTTTGCCGATGTCCGGTAAGGGGACGCCCACGCCGGGATCCGCAGAGCCTTAGAGGTTGAAAATCTTCCCTCGTGTAAGTCTCAAATGTTCCACCAGCTCAGGGTTGGATTCGTTCTGCCGAGTTTGTTATGTTCCGCCAGCTCGGGGCTGGATTCGTTCCGTCAAGTCTGTTATATTCCGCCAGCTCGGGGCTGGATTCATTCTGCCAAGTCTGTTATATTCCATCAGCTCGGGGCTAGATTCGTTCCGCCGAGTCTGTTATGTTCCGCCAGCTCGGGGCTGGATTCGTTCCACCGATGCTTTATTCCTCACCTCGGGATCGGTTACATCCCACCGAGCTCCTGTCGTCAGCATAGGGACAGAGAATTCCCCCATGGCTGGATCTTCGCTGGTCTGGGGAGGTAACATTCCCCCAAAGCCGAGTGTTTCTTCAACTCGGGGTCGGGTTACGTCCTACTGAGCTCCTATCGTCGGCATGAGGATGGTGCATTCCCCCATGGCCGGATCTTTGCTGATCTGGGGAGGTAACATCTCCACAAAGCCGAGTGTTTCTTCAACTCGGGGTCTGGTTACGTCCCACCGAGCTCCTATCGTCGGTATGAGGACATAATATTCCCCAATGGCTGGATCTTCGCTGGTCTGGGGAGGTAACATTCCCTCAAAGCCGAGTATTTCTTCAACTCGTTGTCGGGTTACGTCCCATCGAGCTTCTATCATCGGCATGGGGACAGAGCATTCCCCCATGGCCGGCTCTTTACAAGTCTGGGGAGGTAATATTCCCACTGAGCCTAGTTTTTCTTCAGCTCGGGGTCGGGCAATCTCCCACCAAGGGCATCTATCACCAGCTCGGGAATAGAGTGTTCCCCCTTGGTCGGATTCAAGTTGGTCAGGGTCAAGATTTCCTACCACTTTCAGATTCAGAAGGGCAAGTTAGCAAGTTGGAAGCAGAAAATTATGTTAAGCATGGAAAGCTGGAAAGAAAGCATTCGAAATAAGTAATTGAGAAAAAAATGTTGATTGTTATTACAAAAAAAAAGTATATTGTTCAAGTTTACATAGGGCCCCATTCAGGTTACCCTTATTCATCGGCCCGCACATGGGCAACTGTTTCTTCATGGTCATGTTCGGATGGCTGGATGTCAGGAAATGGCTCGGCACGAGGTACCTCAGTTTCAGCTTGCGAGGCAAGAGAGGCTTCGGTTTCGACCTCGGGCACTTCAGGGGCAGGGGCGGGAGCCTCAGGCTGGATCTCCTCAGGGACCGGAGACATCGACACGACAGAAAGGGGCTCAGGATCGTGGATTTCTTCCGAGGGGAGGGCAAGTAACTCGCAGGCCTCCCCATCTTGGTGAACCGTTACTTGTTGAGATAGTGGTCCATTTCCGAACCGTTACTGATGAGAGATGGTTCATTTTTGAACCGTTCCTGAGTTCGCTCGTCTTTGCCAATTTTTTTTTTTTCTTCAAAACCTGCGAACACAAACAAAAATTGCATGTATATGATGTGTATGCATGTATGCGTGGATGCATTCCCTATTTCGATGGGTTAGGCCTTCCTAGTGCTTATTTGGCGTCATTCGCCTATTAATGCCTTTAGTCGCCCACATGCCTGCGTTCAATTTTCTTTATTCAATTTTATTCTGCTCCTTACTTGCAATTAAAACTCCATTGGGGTTTTCACATGTGCCAAGATTAAATGTCTTTGTCGAATTAATATCAAATATGCTCATGTCACGCATGTTATGATGCAAACCGAAAAGATTCGAACAAGTAAGCAAAACAATGTATTTATGACTAATAAATGCAAGATTACAAAAATAAACGTCTTCGTCATCTGCAGGCTTGTCTTCTTCAGTCTTCTTGGTTCCTTTGAGCGTTAGATTCTCCGACTGCAGTAGTTCTTCTTTCTATTCATTCTTCTCTTTGTCACTGATCGAGAAGTTTTCCCAGGAATCTATCCCTTGCCCCGTTTCATCTTCACTACTACTGCCCCATATCTCCATACAAAAGGCTTGGTGGTTGAGGGTTCAGAGGACAAGGCTTTCAGGTAGGCCGGAGTTGATCATGTAGGTGGGTGGTGGAACAGAGTGGTAGTTGGGTAGAGGGTTTCTGTTTGTGTTGGGTTGTTCTTTTTCTGGGTTGGGTATTTTATGAGCGTCAATGAGGTGTTGGATCTCATGCCTAAGGCGGGTGCAGTTGTCAGTTTCGTGGCCTTTTCTCTGATGGAAGTGACAATATAGGCTTAGGTCGAGGTTGGGTGGCACAGGGTTTGGAAGTGGTTTAGGCTCTAAGGGTTCTATGAGTCATTGCATCTTCAACTTTTCAAACACCTTTGACAAATGTCTACCAAGATTGGAGAATCGCCTATTTTTGATGGCAGTAACCTCAACAGTAGAGGGCATGGTCCCTGAAGGCCCCCCAATAGTCATTCTATTTTGGCTGTAAAACTTTCGATTCTCTGTATTTTCAAGAGCTGACAATTATGACCCATATCATCACTATTTGTACAGAACATGGTGTTGTTGTAAAAATAAACTATATGACAAAGGATATTGCTCTTTTATCATTTGTAATTAGATTACCAAGATATATAAATGATAAAAGTCCATATGATTAGTACCAGATTAATAAAATATGAGACAATATTAATCCACTAAGGTTTAATTATTAAATATCCATAGTCGTAGTATTATCGAGACTGGACATCGATAATGCGAAATAGACTAGTATTGCACTTGTGCGCATTGTGGGAGTATATCGGCAAAGTTCTCATATATTTAAGTATTTGATACTTATGCAAGTGTGATGGGAGGTTGTGTTTACCGATGGAACGGGAACAGCTTCGCTCTGGATAGACCCCTCGAAATCCCATTGGTAGTATGACTATGTGTCTATGGGAATCCGAATCAAGGTATGTGTATTTGGTCTTAACCTGAGACTTGCATCGCTAATACTTGCGACAATCAGTATACTTTGGTTTTGGTCGTCCGGGGCTTTAACAGGTTCTGTGTACGCCTCTTCTGGGTATACTGAGAATCGTAGTGTATTGGGTGTGATGTCAATATGGAAGTATCACTCCAGTCATATGGGGATGATGATCACGCAGGATACAGAACTAGTACTCTTAAGTACTGCAGTCATCGGGATAATATGACTAGGTCATGATTATCCGATTATAGAGACTAGTTATCAGAGATCCGATATATGCTTCGTACGGGGCATACACAATTTCAGCCCTAGGCCTAGTATGTGATATCGATACTGGATCGTAATACGCAATACTATGTATACTACGTCTGACATAGATTATATATTCCTTAAAGAATATTTCTGGAGAATTGGGTAGGCACGATGTTTTGCTAGAAGCCAACCATGTCTTGTAAATCGGTAAGAATGTGGTACCGGGTACGCACGTGTTTGGATTGTCCGACGACCGGATTTACTACCAACATATCCAGGGATCTCATGGGTCGCTTCCCGAAGATTCACCGATGACGTATGACTCGAACATAATTAATCTGGGATTAATTAGAAGAGATAGAAAATTAATCTAGGATTAATTACGGCGAGAATTTTATCTGGAATAAAATTCAATTAATAGAGAGAGAACGATTAATTCGAAATTAATCGATTAAAATAATATATTTGATATATTAAATGAAATTAGATTTCATAACGGAATTAAAATTGGATTTTAATTCGGGCGAACGAATTAATTTAGAATTAATTCGCGAGCGACTTTAATAGTAATTTTGCTATGCATTATTATTTAATTAAGTCGCAACGGAAAATTCGTTAATTCGGAATTAACGAACCCGAGCCTGGAATGTGTTTGCGGGCCCACTCGGATTTTGAATCAAATTAGGTTAGGGCCCACATCAAGTCACATCACATGTCATTCTCATCACTTTATGTTGATGGAATTTGGTATTTGGTGATGACTTGCCAAACACTAAACTTTGAAAAGGTGATAGACTTTTTACCAAATCTTGTTTCGGTATATGTTTTTTGTTTTTTGGAAAATCAATAACACAATTCACTTTTCATTCATCTTCCTCTCTCTCTCTTGGGCGTGAATATCACCCATTTTCTCTCCACTTGGGCGTGAACCTAGGGTTCATTCTCTTTGATTTTTGATTCAAAAATCTAAAGTGCTAGCACACAAAAGGGTCAACTAAGGTGATAGGGAAACATCCCTTGAGTTTGGAATTCAAAAAGAACAAGCTTGGAAGCTCAACATACAATTCAAAGAGAGAGATTTGAGCAATTTCAAAGGAGGTAAATTTTGTTGTCTGCACATCCTACCTAGCCGATCAAAGTGAGTAATTTCCGCTATCTTACTTTGTTATTCACACATCTTTTATGCTTAATAGATCCTAGGTTGTTCTTATAGAACTCAACAATTGGTATCAAAGCCTATTTGAGCATGAAAATGAATTAGGGTTTATATACTTGAATTTTGGTAATTTTAATTTGAGCATGATTTGATCAAATTGTTAGTTTGAGTATGCTACTTAATGATAACTAATTGTTATGCATGATCAATTTGATGAAAAATTAATTGGATTAATTTTCCCCAAATACTTAGGCTTGGCCGAATATATGGACCTTTGTAGATCATGGTAATTTTTTATTTTTTAGACCATTGGATGAGTTTAAAGACATGATATATATTGATTTGTGATTTAATTTGATTGAAATCAAAATCGGATATAAAAATATCATATTGCCATGACCTTGGGAGCATGTTAATGACTTGATTTTGTTTCAATAATGTTGGACATGTATTGAATATAATAGAGCATGATTAATTATGTAAATTAGTATTTTGGAAATGTTAATTTAAATAATTAATCATGGCTAAACACTTTAATTAATTAAATTGTGAAATTTGGAATATTAGAATTTAATTAATTAGGCTTAATTTGGAATTGGGCTAAAATTGTTGTATTTGGGCCTAATGGATTTGGTTGGGCCAAGTTGGTTTAGGACAATTGGATTGGATCCAAATTGGGCCTAAATCATTCCATTAAGTCCAAATATAATAAATGGGCCTTTTAAAATTTAATTACGCCTAATGGGCCAAAATTAATTTTGCTGCAATGGTGATTCCTTATTGGGCTTTGGTTGCCAAAGTCCATGCCTTAAGAAATTAATTGAAAGCCCATTGGACTTTAATTAAATTGACATTGGATGTTAATTGGGCTTTGAGACCCATTAAGATTAGATTTAGAATCTAAGTCGTAAAGGCACATTAATAAAGTGTAATTATTTAATTTGGAATTAAATATAGAAATAGTATTGAATACAAATTAAATCGGATTTAAAATTATAGTTCGATATAATTCAAGAATTCGTACTTTGAGTACTTATTCTTAAACGATTTGGACTCGCGCAAATCAAATCATTGTTTGAACATTGGATGGTCATTAATCAAAGATTAATTAATTGGATTATATTGATTGAATAACATGATTTGTGTGAATACATGGATGTATTGTATGAATAATGTATATCAGATGGATATTAGATGGGTGATGGCAATTTTGGAAATTATTGTAATAAATTTAGAATTTATTAAATTAAACATGTCTGTCAAGCCTTTATCTCTTGACTCTTTGTAATTCTCTTCTCACCAATTCCCCTCAATGTAAATGAGGTTTCTTTAGAAGTATTATGTAATTGGTAGAAGTTAGAATAGTGCTAGCAGGAGAGAGGAAAAAGAGAGATCTGTTCTAGGAACAATTTGTTAAATATCCATTCGCATATCATTATTAATTTATTTATCGCGCCTTATTATGCTTTTAGAATGCATGCTTAAGGGTGTATTATGAGACCTAATTAAAGATAATTAATTGGTTGCCAATTACGCGAAAAACCCTCAATCAAATATTAAGCGTTTTCCTTCCATTGAATGGTTCTTTCTTAAGATCCAAGATTGGCATTGGTTTGTTGGCCAAAGTCAAGATCAATGTCCATCGCGGATGTGTTTGAATCATGAAAGCTTTGTTCCATATCGTACGCCTTGGGCAAGTTGTGATTTGTTTGCCAAAGTCAATGTCACTTCTTGTTCATCGGCCTCGATTACGAAGCTTTCCCACTGTCAATGGGACACGCTTAACTGGTTTCATTAAGCTTGTTGAGCCAAAGCCAAGGCTTAGTTGATTCAGAGGAAAAAGGTTAGGGAATATATCAGATATATTGGCATATATTGGATATATGTTTCGGACTTTGAGGTACACCTACCGGATCTAGGAATTGGATGAGATCCAATTGATCTTAGAGATCCACCTAGTTAAATATCATACAGCTTGTTGGCCAAAGTCAAGGTTGTGTGTTATTTAACGGGATTCTAGCCCACTAGGAAACTAGGTTTCCCGAGTACTCCACAGAGGGTTAGAGACTCGTCGAAAAATAGTGGGAGGCAAGTATTAAATTTGCAATTTCGTTTAGATATTTGCCAATACGCGCTCATTTCTTTTCGTCATTAAAAATTTATATATATATTAGTTGGACTAATATTCAATTATTGTTTTAATTAAACAGTTAGATTGTATTCAAACTACTTCATTTATAGTTGATTATATAAATTGGATTATAGTAATCAATATATTTGAATTTAACTAATCAAATAGTAGTTGATTATATAGTTAGACTATAGTAATCATTATATTCGATTGTACCCGAAATCGTTGATTAGATAGTTGGACTAGTGGAATCAAGATAACTCAAAGATTAGCATTTAAAACATAATCCTGGGTGAAAATGTCTTTAAGCGGCTTTAATTTTCAGATTGGGAATAGAACCTCAGGATAGTCCTGGGAGCCAGTAAGTTACTTTATTTGATAGAGTGACATCTCAGGCCTTAGCCCGGAGTTGAGCAAATAATGGAGCATGAGCTTTGGAAGACTCATGGTGATGATAACTTTAGTGCTCAATCTGTTATGCTTGCCGCAATGACTCCTTAATTTCTTCGTCAGAACTAAGGATTAGATCCTTATAGTATGATATTGAAATTGAAGGATATTCATAGATCTATTCTTAGGTCTTAGAAGTACTAATTGCCAAAGAAAACTCTTGGAGAGTTAATGGCTATGCTCAAGGAGACAGAGCCAGAGCTTGCAAAAGGGCAAGAAGCACAAGGTACATCTTACTTCTACATCCCAAAAGGTCTAGGCTTGACCGAAGACTTCTAGGGATGTGAAAAGGGGCAAAGGCAAAATCATCACAGTCTTCTAGGAAGACAAATGACATATCCCAATATGTCTGCCTAAACTGTGGCAAACGGGGTCACTAGAAGTGTGACTGTCGTATGGACAAGGCAGACATGAAGGAAGTGAAGACGGACAAGGGTCCGGCTTCTGGTATGTTTGTTATAAACATGTCCACTGCTGGTTTTAAAATTGGATTTTAGATACTGGATGTGGTACATAAATATATGTACTGATGTGCGAGATCTGCTAATTAGTAGGAGACTGACTTCAGGTGAGATTGACCTGCGAGTCAGAAACATGACGAAAGTCACTGTTTTGGTCGTAGAAACCTAAGTTTTAGAACTGCCCTTTGGGCAAGTACTTGAATTGGGAAACTGTTATAATGTATCTAGTTTGACTAAGAACATTATCTGTGTATCTAGTTTAACCCGTTGCGTGTATACCTTTATATTCTATAACACTAAGTGTTTAGTTTATAAAGATGATATTGAGATAAACACATTAGATGTGAATAACATAATTGTTGGACAGTTATGACCCATAGAGTCACTGTTTGTAAAAGACATTGTGTTTTTGTACAAAATTAATTATGTAGTAATGAAATTGCCTTTTACCGTTTTGTAATTTATTTACTTTCATATATAAATGGTAAAAGTCCATATGATTAGTTCCGGATTGAGATGATATAAGACAGTATCAATCCATAAAGGTTTAATCATTAATATCTCTAGTCGTAGTATTATCGAGATTGGACATCGATAATGCGGAATAGACTAGTATTGCACTTGTGCGCGTTGTGAGGGCATAACGGCATAGTTCTCATATATTTAAGTATAGGATACTTATGCAAGTGCGATAGGAGGTTGTGTTTTACCGATGGTACGGAAAACAGCTTCGCTCTGGATAGACCCCGCGGAATCCCATTGGTAGTATGTATATGTGTCTATGGGAGTCCGCTTCAGGGTAGGTGTATTTGGTCTTAACCTGAGACTTGCATCACTAGTACTTGCGACAATCAATAAACTTTGGTTTTGGTCGTCCAGGGCTTTAACAGGTTCTGTGTACGCCTCTTCTGGGTTTATTGAGAATCGTAGTGTATTGGATGTGATGCCAAGACGAGAGTATCACTTCAGAGATATGGAGATGATGATCACGCAGGGATTCAGAACTGGTTCTCTATTGTGTTGCAACCATCGGGATAATATGACAAGGTCATGATTATCCGATTCAAAGAGACTAGTTGTTTGATATCCGATATGTGCTTCATACGGGGCAGACACTATTCCAGCCCCAGGCCTTGCACGTGACATCTGATACTGGATCGCAATACATAATACTACGGTATACTACGCCTGATAAAGATCGTATATTCCAGTAAAAATATTTCTGGAGAATTGGGTAGGCATGGCGCTTTGCTAGAAGCCAACCTTGTCTCGTAAATCGGTAAAAACGTAGTACGAGGTACGTACGTGTTCGGATAGTCCGACGACCGTATTTACTGCCAACATATCCAGGGATCTCTTGGGTCGCTTCCCGAAGATTCACAGATGACGTATGATTCGAGCTAAATTAATCTGGGATTAATTGCGGAGAGACTTTATCTTGGATAAAGTAATATTTGAAGAGAGAGAAAGATTAATTTGGAATTAATCATTAAAATAATATATTCGATATATTATTCGGAATTAGATTTCGATACATAATTAAAATTTGATTTTAATTCGGGCAAACGAGTTAATTTAGAATTAATTCGTTAGCGACGTGAATAGTAATTTTGCTAGGCTTAATTATTTAATTAAATTCGATTTAATTACGTCGCGACGGAAGTTCGTTAATTCAGAATTAGCGAACCCGAGCCCGAGAGTGTTTGCGGGCCCACTCGTATTTGGAATCGAGTTGGGCCCACATGTCACATCAACCATCACATCACTAGTCAACTAATTCACTTTAGCTTGATGGGTTTAGGTGAGTTGGTGATTGTGTGTGTTACACTCCAATATCAAAGTATTGAAAGCTTGTGTGACTATTACCTAATACAACTTTTGGTATATGGTTTATAATTGTTTTTTAAACAAGACACAATCTTCATCTCTCCTCCATGACCGAAACCAGTGAAGAAAATTACTCTCCCCATTTTGCTTCTCCTTGACCGAAATTGAGAGAAGAAAGTGCAGAATTTTTGTGGCAAAAATTCACCTTGAGCTAGCACTCTTCAAGGAATCATACAAGGTGATTAGGGAAACCTATTCAAGAGCTTGGAAAGACAAAACAAAGCTTGGAGCATTGTGGACTGCCTTGGCTGAATCTTGGACTGCTTGGAGAGGAAAAATTTTGTTGTTTGACGCATCCAAAACCGATCGATGTGATTGTGTTTCCGCCACTCTTCTTCATTATTCATTCGCATTTCTTTGTTCATTATGATCTTGGGACTAATCATATAAACCAACAATAATTTATATTTAGAAAATAAATGAATCTCAAACATATCATATGACAAACAAAAGCTCAAACTTTATAAATCTGTTGAGACTTAAAAGTGGCATTGTTGTCTGGGACACATTAACAAGACTCATATATCCACACTTTCAAAGAGTGGGTACTAGGACGAATTTGATTCTAATTCAAATGATGTATACAAATCTAGTTTATTAGGCAAAGTGCCTTAAACACCTTTTACTTTGTAAAAGTACAAGTGCCACCGAGCTGTTACCCATCGTTCATAGTGATGTAAGTGGGCTCATGTCTAGCTAGGCTAGAGGTGGATATGAATACTTCATAATCTTTACGGATATGGCATCGCGTTACGGTTATGTGTATCTTATGAAACACAAGTCAGAAACTTTTGAGTAATTCAAAGAGTTTCGACACAAAGTATAAAAACAGACCGGAAAAAGTATTAAAACATCATGATTGGACCATGGTGGAAATACTTAACCAATAAGTTTCTCGACTATTCGAAAGAGTATGGTATTCTTTCACAGTGCACTCCTCCCGGAACACCTCAAATGAGCGGTGTGTCCGTACGGAGAAACCGAACTTTGTTGGACATAGTAAGGTTAATGATGAGTCACTCTGAGCTACCAATTTCCTTCACATGATACGCATTAAACAGTGCATTACTTATTTTGAATAAGGTTCCATGAAAATCTGTCAGACAGACTTCATATTAGATATGAACAGGAAAGAAACCGGGTTTTTCATTCCTGAAAATGCCTATTTGTAGATTGCCCTAGGGAAACCAAAGTATAGTACTTATACAACTCACAAGAGAACAATGTAATTGTTGCTCTCCATGCGGTTTTCCTAAGAAGAATTCCTATATGCAGTGGTAAGTTGGAGGAAAGTAAGACTCGATGAAAAAATCGGAGTAGTAATACTGTTCCAGGCACCGAGTCCTCAAGGAACACCAAAAGTTCATCATGGATGAAACTGTGCCACAATCTTCGAATACAAAAGAACCGCGTAAGTCGGAGAGAGTCAGAAAACAACCTGGGTGGTATGGGTTTCTGATCTCACCTCATGTAGATGTCAATCTTATTGAGGAAGACAAACCGGCTTCGTATGAGGAAGTGATACAAGGTATCGAATCCTTTTATGGCAAAGTTCTATGAAATCCGAAATGGATTCCATGTATACCAACCAAGTTTGGACACTGGTTGATATACCGAAAGGCCTTGTGCCTTTCGGTACTAAATGAGTCTTCAAGGAAGACATACATGGATGACAACATACAAATGTATAGAGCTAGGCTTGTACAGAAAGGGTATCGTCATCAACATGGTGTCGATTACGATGAAACTTTTTATCTGTTACCATGATTAAATCCATTCAGATAATGCTTGCAAATGCTGCATGTTTCATTTATGAAATATGGCAGCTAAACGTCAAAACCGCTTTCCTTGAATGGAAACCTTTTGGAGGATGTTAGCAACATCCTGACGGTTTTATTGTGCCAAAACATGCAAACAAGGTTTGCAAGTTAAATCGATCCATTTATGGATTGAAGCAAGTATTGCGTTCTTGGAACCAGCATTTTGATGTAATTATAATGGTATATGATTTAATTCAAAACGAAGATAATTCTTCTGTATATAAGAAGGTTAGTTGGAGGGCACTGACAAAGAATGTCCTATAAGTTGATGATGTATTGCTTCTTAGCAATAACATTCCCATAATATAATCGATGAAAGCTTGTCTTTCATTAAAATTCTTCATAGAATACTTGGGATAGACAACCTTTATTCTCGGTATAAAGATCTACTAGGATAGATCTAAAAGTTGTTGGCACTCTCCGAGAATTCGTACATTGAAAAATATGTACGCGATCTGGTGTCTCATATGCTTTGAGCATATGGATTCACAATCAGGCCAATCAAGGTGATGGTCACTGGATTGATGTTAAGAACATCCTTAAGTATCTTAGACGAACTAAGGATGCCTTCTTAAGTTATGGAGAAGGAGAACTTGAAGTGACTGGGTTCACCGTTGCAAGTTTCCAAACCGACAAAAACAACTGTAAGTCGCAATAAGGGTACTACATAGTTAGAATAACAGAACAGTGAGCTGGAAATCTTCCAAGCAAGATATTGTTGCCGAATAAATAATAAAAAGCGAAACATTGCAGCAAAAGAAGCATTTTGGATCTATATAATCCTAATTGGATTAGGTGTAGTTATGTTAGCAGCTGAGCTAGGCCACAGCACAGGCTAAAGAATTAATGGTCTCATCAACGATCCAAGTATGTACTTTAACTATTTCATCTAATTCGTCGGATCATACATCTTGGCGATGTGATGATTGAATAAATCGCATCAGATGATAACCTTTCAAATCCGCTGACGAAAGCTGTTTCTCAGCAGAAGTTTGAGCGACCCGTACATAGTTCAGGTGTAGGACACTTGAGTGATTGGCTATAGGCCAAGTGGGAGATTGTTGGACAATTATGATCCATAGCATCACTATTTGTACAGAACATGGTGTTGTTGTACAAATAAACTATGTGACAAAGGAAATTGCTCTTTTATCATTTGTAATTAGATTACCAAGATATATAAATGATAAAAGTTCATATGATTAGTACCAGATTAATAAGATATGAGACAATATTAATCCACTAAGGTTTAATCATTAAATATCCCTAGTCGTAGTATTATCGAGATTTGACATCGATAATGTGGAATAGACTAGTATTACACTTGTGCGCGTTGTGGGAGCATAACAGCATAGTTCGCATATATCTAAGTATTTTATACTTATGCAAGTGTGATAGAAGGTTGTGTTTACCGATGGTATGGGAACAGCTTCGCTCTGGATAGACCCATCGGAATCTCATTGGTAGTATGACTATGTGTCTATGGGAATCTGAATCATGGTAGGTCTATTTGGTCTTAACCTGAGATTTGCATCGCTAATACTTGCGACAATCAGTATACTTTGGTTTTGGTCGTCCGGGGCTTTAACAGGTTTTGTGTACGCCTCTTCTGGGTATACTGAGAATCATAGTGTATTGGGTGTGATGTCAAGATGGAAGTATCACTCTAGTCATATGGAGATGATGATCACGCAGGATACGGACCTAATACTCTTAAGTACTGCAGTCATCGGGATAATATGACTAGGTCATGATTATCCGATTATAGAGACTAGTTACCAGAGATCCGATATATTCTTCGTACGGGACAGACACAATTCTAGCCCTAGGCCTAGCATGTGATATCGATACTGGATCGTAATACGCAATACTATGTATACTACGCCTGACATAGATTATATATTCCTTAAAGAATATTTCTGGAGAATTGGGTAGGCACGGTGCTTTGCTAGAAGCCAACCATGTCTTGTAAATCGGTAAGAACGTGGTATCGGGTACGCACGTGTTCGGATAGTCCGACAACCGGATTTACTGCCAACATATCCATGGATCTCATGGGTCGCTTCCCGAAGATTCACCGATGACGTATGACTCAAACATAATTAATTTGGGATTAATTAGAAGAGAGAGAAAATTAATCTAAGATTAATTACGGCGAGAATTTTATCTGGAATAAAATTCAAGTAATAGAGAGAGAACGATTAATTCGGAATTAATCGATTAAAATAATATATTTGATATATTAAATGAAATTAGATTTCATAACAGAATTAAAATTGGATTTTAATTCGGGCGAACGAATTAATTTAGAATTAATTCGCGAGCGACTTTAATAGTAATTTTGCTAGGCATTATTATTTAATTAAATTTGATTTAATTAAGTAACAACAGAAAATTCGTTAATTCGGAATTAACGAACCCGAGCCCGGAATGTGTTTGCAGGCCCACTCGGATTTTGAATCAAAGTGGGGCCCACATCAAGTCACATCACATGTCATTCTCATCACTTTATGTTGATGGAATTTGGTATTTGGTGATGACTTACCAAACACTCAACTTTGAAAAGGTGATAGACTTTTTACCAAATCTTGTTTTGGTATATGTTTTTATTTTTTGGAAAATCAATAAAACAATTCACTTTTCATTCATCTTCCTCTCTCTCTCTCTTGGGCATGAATATCACCCATTTTCTCTCCACTTGGGCGTGAACCTATGGTTCATTCTCTTTGATTTTTTATTCAAAAATCTAAAGTGCTAGCACACAAAAGGGTCAACTAAGGTGATAGGGAAACATCCCTTGAGTTTGGAATTCAAAAAGAACAAGCTTGGAAGCTCAACATACAATTCAAATGAGAGCTTGGAGCAACTTCAAAGAAGGCACAAATTTTGTTGTCTACACATCCTACCTAGCCGATCAAAGTGAGTACTTTCTGCTATTTTACTTTGTTTATTCACACATCATTTATGCTTAATAGATCCTAGGTTGTTCTTAGAGAACCCAACATTAGCATGATGTGTGTATGCATGCGATGCAGGAGATGTATAAGATGTATGTGGTTATCAAACAGAATATATCCTTCCGACCTTATTTCTCCCACACTCGTGGTAAATCTATATTTGGTTCTAGATAAGGCTTGTTCTATGCACCAAAATGGGGTACACAAAATCGTTCTCTCCTATGCTACAGGGGTGAACCTTGGCTACCTCAGTCCCTTTATATCGGTAAAAGACAAAGATCGCCCATTTACAACATTGACTAAGCCTATTATGGGGATCGTGTCATTGTCTAGAAATGACGAATTGGGCCTTCGGTAATCACGGTTGTGGGGATGGACTTGGAGATATCCAAAAGTCTACAAATATGCCGTAACAAGGCGTATCCTTTCTGGATGAAAGCCAGTGCGGATATCGGACTCATGCTTCTAGCATATTTGGATGATGATTGGATTTTCTAAGCCCATCAAGGTTTTCATACAAGTTGGCCCATTATCATTTCAAAGCATTCAATCATATTATTGCGAGGTGCAAACTTGTCCCAGTTGAAAAAGGCCCAACAGGTTTGCACTTTTGCGATAATGTGGCTAAATAACTTCAAATGAGAGGGGGCCCAAACACAAAGTGGCCCATCAGCATTTTGAAAACTTTTGGTCCAATCGGCATAAGACATAAACTCGTCCCAGTTTAAACGGCATAACAAGTTTGTATCTTATGACGAGAAGTCCAACTGGATCCAAATGATGATGGTCCCAAACACAAGCATAAAGAATGGCTTCTATAGGTCATACAACTATGGTTCATATGCGGGTTTATAGGGATATGGATAAAGGCTCTCACCGGCGAAGGGTTACCGACAACTAGGTCTCCCCACTCAAGGGTTCGGGCGACCAAATGAGCGCCCTTTTTTTTATACCCTAAGGTACGTGCCAACGAGTGATGCTACCATATAACGATCTGCCGCCTCGAGCGAAAACGACTTCACGATACATGACGCCATCATGGTAAAAAAAGGGTTTGCAAAAAATATGAGACAAGGTTAATTAAAGCAAAAATCACAAACATTACAAGACATTATTTCGGGGCCGATTCTCTATCCCCAGTGGAGTCGCCAGACTGTGGACACAGGCACAGAGGTACGGCGAAACTGTCCGGGCTCGCGGCCCGGTTGTGAGTACGGAGTAGCCCGCGAGGGACTAAACCGGATAATAAAGGAGTCGCCACCCAATGTGAACTGGGAAATGATTTAAGGCCGCACTCACCCCTCGCAAGGGAAGACCTCAAACCGTTGGGTTCGGAATGGTCCCTTACTTATGCCAATTGTAATGAAAGGATTTATGCGATGGTATAACCAAGTCTTATGCAACACATACAAGATAATTTAATCAACACACAAGTTTACACACCATAAACGTAAATAAATAATAAAAAGGAAGACAAATGCATAATTCCATAGACGTACTAAACAAAGAAGTGCAAAATGTTATAATAATAATAATCGAAATGTTAATAATAATGGCAGATAATCTAGTGCATAATATAAACAAAGAAATGATCAAAGAAGTAAACATGCATAAAATATGATGAAAGGAGGTATTTCACTGTATGTGCGTTCGTGTTGTAGCGTTCGAAAATGCGTTCGAACGTAACAGAATGCATGCGTTCCCGAGTGGTTTCGAACAAAAATGAGGCAGAATACATGCGTTCGTGTAGCGGTTGAGAACGCGTTTGAACGAGATTACCAAAGTGGTATCTAAAATGACATAAACGCGTGCGAGAGCATTTTTCAAGCGGTACGTGGAGTTGTATCTTAAGTACGGACCGCACTACTGTCCATTCGGATTCGACTACGGAATTTATGTCTGGGTTTCCATCTGATATACCGTGAGAGGCAACACTCAAGCATTAACACATTATGAATGCGAAGTGAAAAATGAAAAATGACAACCAAAAAGGCGAATACAAGATCAACAGAAGAAGAGTGTGACCAAGAGCTTTGGCCAACATCCATATGGGAACTTGTTACCCGGCGCGACAAAACATTGTGTAAAGATCGCCTTTAGCATCCTCAAATGGAGGACCTTTAATCAAATCGATTAGCCCATGCGCACCCAATGACGACGCAAAAGGAAACAGACGGAATAACATACAGAAAGAAATGACAGAATAATAAAAGAGATGCGACTAAGGCCACCATCTATATGGACCTCGTATGCCCGATTGAACGTATTTCACATTAAATCAAATATACTTCGTCCGGCGTGGCAAAACATTATGGCAAAGGTAGCCTTTAGGTATTTCCCTCAAATGGAAGACCTTTAATCCAACGTAGTTAGCCCATGCGCACTAGATGGAATGCGTAAATAAATAAAGCAATAACATGCGGAAAGTAAATAACGGAATAATAAAAGAGACGCGACCAAGGCCGACATCTATATGGGACCTCGTATGCCCGATTGAACGTATTTCACATTCAATCAAGTGTATTTCGTCTGGCGCGGCAAAACATTGTGGTAAAGGTAGCCTTTAGGCATTTCCCTCAAATGGAGTACCCTTAATCCAACGTAGTTAACCCATGTGCACTAGATTAGCAATGCATAAATAAATAAAGTAATAACATGCGGAAAGAATGACGGAATAATAAAAGAGATGCGACCAATGCCAACATCTATATGGGACCTCGTATGCCCGATTGAACGTATTTCACATTCAATCAAGTATACTTCATTCGGCGCGGCAAAACATCGTGGTAAAGGTATCTTTTAGTCATTTCCCTCAAATAGAGGACCTTTAATCCAACGTGATTAGCCCATGCGCACTAGATTAACAATGCGAAAAAATAAAGCAATACATAGAAAATAAATAGCGGAACAATAAACACAAACAACGAATGAATATAAAATTAAATAACAAAATGAAACACGCGCTTGAAAGTTTCTCAAGCGGTACGTGGAGTTGTATCCCAAGTACAGACCGCACTACCGTCCATTCGGATTTGGCTACGGAATTTATGTATGGGTTTCCATCCGATATACCGCAAGAAATAGCACGCAATCATTAACCCAATATGATTTCTGTGTTTTCTATTTTATTCGTTGTTTCATTGAGCCGCATATTTCTCTGTTTTCTTCGCTGTTTTGGACTGATTTTTAGGGACTGTTTGTGGACTGTTTTCGGATTATTTTCGGTGATAAAAGGTGTTGTTTTAGGGTTATTTTGGTGAGATACTTTTGGACTGTTTCGGCTTTGTTGTATTCGGCTAATGGGGCAGTTAATTTGGATTTATTGATGTCGGCGGAGGGCTGCTGTGAGGCAATGGACGTGTGTCTTTGTAAGTTGTTGTGTGCCTACGTGAGTGGTGGGGCTGGTTTTGAGTGCGTTTGCTGTGTGCCTACTTGAGTGGTGGGGCTGGATGTCCTTGCGTGAATCTTAGGGTTTTAGAGGTTTGAAGGGGTCTTTGTGATTCAGCTGAGAGGATGAGTGGTCTCTGTGAGAGAGCGGAGTGTGAGTGCTGTCTTGTGAGTGGTTTGTGTGCGTGTTCCTAGTTCAAGATTTTTCAGTTGATGTCATGTCTAGGTTTGCTGGGTGAAGCCGTGTGTGTCTTGGTTGCCGAGTGAATCTATTAGTCTTATGGTTTGTTGTTGTTTGTCTAGTCGGTGGAGGGAGAAGAACAAAATGAAGGTTTTTTGTGTGGCCGAGAGAGAGGATGGATATCAGAGATGAAGAGGCGTTTAGAAGAGAGAGGCGAAAGAGAGAATAGAGAGAGCAGATATTAGGGTTTTTATGATTGTGTTTTGTTGTTTTTCTTGGAGAGAGAGAGGACGTGAGCTTTGTGAGAGGGGTCTAGGGTTTTTGATGGTTGAGCTTGTGAGAGAGAAGAGAGGAAGACGAGTGCTTGGTGTTGAATCAGGGAGAGACGTGTGTGATGGTGGTTAGAGCGAGAGGAGGCCGAGAAAGAGTAGGGATATGTGAGTCTCTTTTAGTTTTCTTTCTTTGTTGTGTGTGAGGCGTTTGTTGGCCGATTTTTTGCTTGACGTGTGGGGCGTGAGAGGGGAGAAGCTAGGGTTTTGTTTTTGTGTTATTTTTATAGTGGTGTGCTAGAGTTTTCTTGTTTGTGCATGGCTTTTCAAAAGGAAATAAATCAAGCAATAAATGGGTGTATTTTTGGTGGGGAATATATTTAAATATTTTTAATTTGGAATGTGATTTAATTGGATTATGAGGGGATTTGATATAAATTATGAAGGGGATTTGATTGGATTTTGACATGTGTTTTAAATATGATTGAATTATTTTTGGATTGGGCTTGGGCTTTTCATGGGTTACGAGGGTTTTGGGCCGAGGCTTAAAATTTTAAAAAACAAATGTCGACTAAGCGAACCCGAGGCTAAACAAATGAGTTGATTTTGACAAGGTATTAATTTTTAAATTTTCCCTTCCGACATTCGTTTCCCGCGACTTCCGTAACTTATCGGATAGTGCCTTCATACGAGGCTCATCATTGGACTTTATGTAAAAATGCAGTGTCTACACCTTCCCGCTAAGGTCGTCCACCCCAGTACAACCACTTTCTTTCCGGAACTAGGAGGAGCCTCAGCAGCTCGCCTCCCCCCGAGCAATGGACCTCCTACTTCGGGGTTGATCTTCCTCCTCCTCCTCTTCAGGTACGGCCGCTATATCTCCAAGCAGGCGGCGGCGTTTGCTCGAAGGTCTGGAGGAGCCAGATGAAGGTCGGACAGTTGTACTTGGTACCGCCCTTATTGGAGAAGATACTGGTTGTACCGCTGATCGAGGAACCGATTTAGTTTTTCCTCTGGCCTCCGCGGGAATCGGAATGGTCAACCATTTTCGAGAACTTCTGGCTTCGCCCGGCCCGGGCTTTTTGGCCAGTCCTTGGATCTGTTCAACAAAATTTGGGCTACTTTGACATTCCTGCAGAACACAAGACAAAGAACATTGTCAGCTTCCAAATTCAGGTAACTTCATTCACATTTGGGTTGAGCACAAAGAATTTATTTGAAGGTTAGTGGTAAGCTACCTAACCGCCCGGGGGCATGTGGGGGCGCGCTTCGAATGAGGCCCGACTCCATGAAGGTCGCGTCATTGTCTACTTTATTCCAATGACTGGTAAAACTTCGAGCCCTCAGTTCGAACTTCATAGGTGACCTTGGGAGGATCCCTCCAGCTGGCTGAGAAGGATTGAAAAGTTAGTACTTAATCAACAACATTAAGGAAAAGAAACTAAGGGTTTGGTTTCTAACCTCCCGCTCTAAAGACGTCTGGGACCTCAGTCTCCTCTAAGAACGTCGGCCAAATTCATCCTCAGTCGCCTGAGGCCCAGAACCAATGGTCTTTGAAATTCTTGTTGGTTTGGGAAAGGTCTTTGATGATGGCAGGGGCATCGGAGGCGGATATGAGGAATGTAGTACCAACCGTGATGGGATCGGGGGCTAGCCTTCAGTTTGTAAAGTCTCTTCAGTTCCTCGAAGTTCGGTTCTCCGAGGCCTGCCCGGTGCCAGATCACATGTAAGCCGGCCAAAATTCTCCGGCTGTTCAAGTTTAGTTGGCATGGGGCAATCTCCATCCTGGCCAACATCCCCGCAAAGTATGGTTGAATGGGCAGCCGAAGACCCCACTCGAAGAAAGAAGGAAGAAGAGCCACCGCGCCGGAGTCAGGCTGGCTCGCGCGTTCACACAGGCCGAGGACCTCCAGAGCTATGTCAATTGAGATCTCGTACTGTTGGCGGAGTACGCCCAAGGCATCTTCAGTGATGGGGAGGGTCGATTCATGTCCAAGGTAGAATTGTCTAATTCGCCCGGCTCAGGGTCTTTCCAAGGAATTCTATGGTGGTAGGTGTCATTTCTTCTTGAGAAGGGGTGGAGTGGTATCTAATTCCTCTATACTGGGTGAGCCGAGCTGGAGGAAGATTCTTCAGCACGAGGAGGTTGAGGTTTTACAGGCTTGGCCGAAAAGAGGACTCAACGTCAGACATTCCTAACAGTTGCCATGAATGAGAAGGTCAGTCAGTGGTCAGTTTAGGCACCGCGGATTCGAGAGCTATTCTAACTTCGGGGACTTAAGCCTACAGTCTCTAAATGTCCTAGCAATGGCCACACACGGCAAGTCTCTTCCTAAAACACATACAACCAAACGCAAAAACACAGAAAACCCAAAACACATGCGTCATACCCCACTACCTACCCTTCAACCAGAGAACACATACATCATACGCTCAGCACCAAACCTGAACCATGCTTCGCAACACAGAACGAGAGATTAACATGCCGGTAGAAATGAAGAACAAGCAGCAACAAGTAAACAAACATTCGCAAGCAACAAACAGCGATGGTAGAATACAGCAAATAAAAGAGAGGGGTCGAACGAGAACTTACTTGGTTTGAGTAGGTGTGTCGGCGGTTGATCTGGTCAGGTTGGAAGGTTGCTGGTCTCAGGAATGAAGAATGAAGAAGCTTTTGCACTTTGAGAAGTCAAATTTTCGTAAAAGAGAAAATGAAATATTGCCTGACATTCTTATAGTCAGCTCGGTGCATTTGTGGCCGTTGGATCCATGAAGGCACAGATGTGCGCCGGGTGTCGCCCTCAGGCTCCATCTGATCGGATTGAGATGAACGGTTGAGATTGAAAGAACTTTGACTCCCTTTGATACGTGTCATTATTCAAAGGCTCTTTACAGGCTGGCATCATTATTGTTGCGTGTGGCAGTGGAGAGAAAACATGCTGATGTGACAGGTCGTCAGACGGCAGGCTTACTTTCGGCGATGACAGTCTTGGGCAGAGAGTCTGTCAATCAGTCGGAGATCACGCGGGAAACATCATAAAGCTAGAGGAATAGTGTTGTAATTCTCTGAGTATTTGAAGAGAAGTTAAATTCATTTGTAAAGAGAGATAGAGAAAAATGGATAGCGAAATTTGTAACAAAGAGAGAATGAGCACCACTTGTAAACACTTGAAAGGTAAACAGCTCGGTTTCATTTAGACCTCCCTCCAAAGAGGTCGGCCGAGTTAGTTTCGGTAATAAAAACAACCCCCACACTTTGTGCCCGTGGACGTAGGCAGGACTCGCTTCCCCGAACCACGTTAAACTCTCCTTGTCGATTTTGTGTGTTCTATCTGCCTTTTATCGCGTTTGTCTTTGGTCTCCCCATAACCTAACAAATTCAAGGTTGAATGAGGATTGTCTCGGGAGGATTATCTCAAAATTGCCCCTGGAATGAAAATCATCCGTCAACAAATATAATTAGGGAGATATCTGTAAAAGGTCCATCAATATTCAAGTCAGTAGTGAAAGGTTAAATATTTTTATGGTTCTGAGCCCTTTAGTTATGATATGAATTCAGCTTTATAGTTGGTGGGATTGTATGAAAATTAATGTGATTGGTTATATATATATTCCGTGTGCAAGTTAAGCAAAGTGGGTTAATATCATATTACAAACAAAATAAATGAGATTATTGTAGATTAGAGTGCTCCGGAGTAATTTACCTATCCAGTCCTTTAAAATATCCATTAATAACACATAACGAAACTTGTTAGAGAAGAATCATTTCCTGATATGACACGTGAAACCCAGGAGGTAGGTAAAAATGATTCACCTACAAAGATATTTATGGGTTCCATTAAAACCCATTTTATAATGGGTTAGATTTGAGTTTAAGAATCAAAAAATAATTTCACCCATTACTTTTAGTAATTATTTGATAGATTTAAATAACTTAAGTAAGGAAAAAGAAAATAATTTTAAAAAATTTAGATCTAGTGTTAAGCGGAGATATGTTAAATTTTTTATAATCTTATCACTCGTGCTTAATATCAATCATAATTTATAAAATTTCGATACAACTCAACTCTATACCTAATACAAATCCATTTTTTTTTTTGACAAAATAAAAATTCAATTACTTATGTAAAGTTATCACAAACCAAAAATCCCTGAGTATTATTGTAAAAATTGAAGTTGTCATTGTAATATTTTAATTATTTTATTATTATTGATCCATTATATTAGTACCAAGATGTAAATAGTTGATACCTTAGTTTTCAAATTTTGTAGATGGATGCTACAAATGTTAGGGACGATTATGTGGAATTGATTTGAAGTGGATTAGGTGACAATACCACTAATACTCAAGAACATTGCATAGACAAATGCATCAAATAAAAGGGAAAATAACTCTATATTTTTAAAATAGTTATTTTATAACAATTGTTATTTGTGTTTTAAACTAAAAATATGAAAATAGCATATTAAATGAGTTGGTTTGGATATCACGATAATAAAAACAAATAAGTAATTTTTTTCCCCATTTTGAAATGGACTAGGACAAAAAATATTCAAAAATTTGTAATGAGATAGAGACGATATTTAACAAGACGGATTTTAAAATTTGAGATGGATGATTTTTTATTTTTTTTTTTGTCTCAATTGATATTAGAATGCCAAATGTATGGGTTGTGACAAGAGTGTGTATGTCACGACCCCCTCTTTAGAGCGGGCCCAACCCTAGAAAGGGGTTCGCGCTCGAGCACCTACATATCATGCAATTGAACCCAATTTGTAAGAAAAAGATAATATTTCACAAGATGCAATTCAATAAACCTCAAACAGTGTTTACAACAAAAGTGTCTGAAAACATGAAAGTTGTCCTAAATATCCTATCTCAAAAGCCAAAAGAAATGTCTGGACCAACCCGACTGATAGTTGTGGCAAACGAGTCAAATCCTGATACTGATACTGCTACTATTGCGCTGACAAACTACCTGAGATGTTTGAGAAATGGGGGGTGAGCTTAAGGAGCTCAGTAAGTAAAAACACTCATACTCTCAACATGACATCACCAACAAAATATATATATATATATATATATATATATATATATATATATATATATATATATATAATAATAATAATAATTAATATCTGAAAACCACAATTAATATATAAAAGCTATCTCAGGCAAAACATACTCACAACAACACACCTCAATCAAACAATTTTGCTATACGGATTTGGTATAATAATGGATTGAAACCAATGAGAGAGTCTCTCTCATACTCTCAAGGTTTCCCACAGTATAATCTCGTATAAATGTGCAAGAGGGGGATTGAACCACACGCCTCGTCTAATCTCGCATCTCCGACCATTATTATACTAAATCTGGCAGCATAACAATAATCTCACACAACATCCAATACAACACATCCCATCGCATTTCATTCATCAACTCATCTCAAAATCACATAATACTCAAATACTTCGATTCATAGTACAAGCATACAATTATATCCAAAATTTGTATTCACAATTTATGTTCTCATCCTATCACTTACTCAATCAATTTTCCAAACACATATATATAAATATATTTATACTATAGTATAACACTCATATATCAAACATCAATCATCAAACATTTATGTTAAGGGAATCATCGTGTTTTGTATTTACCTCAATCCACGCAAAAATCTCTATATCTATATGTCCTCGCTAAAATCTGGAAAAATTATAAAATTATGATCAGGTCCCTATATTTTACTAAAATTATGATTTCCCCCTAAACTTTCAAATTTGCAATTTAACCCCAATACTCTCCATATTATCAATTTAGTCCCAAAACTTTCAGTTATCACCTATTACTCACTAAAAATCAGAATTCATAATTTAGATCCCTAAACATGTCAATTTACGAATAAGTCCAAAACTCTCAATATATTACATTTACACCCCTAAAACTGTAAAATATAACGTACCGAGCTCCAATGACTTCAAAATTGCATAACGAGATTATCAACGGACAGTACACGTCATCAGGATCACAAAGACAGTGGTGGTAATGGTGGATGCTCGGTGGTCACCGACGAACGATCGAACGACATTAACTCTCGTTTTTGGCTCGTTTCGCGACAACCGAATGTCCGAATTGGGCAAACGAAGTGTCTAACCAGCGTATCTCGACGAGGGGAAGATTATGGTCTGGGAGGTGTTCTGCACGCACGGGGTGCGTGGGCGCGTGGAGCGGCGACGCGACGGCGAGTGAGGGCGCGTGCGGAGGAGTCTGGTCGTCGGACCGGTGGCGTTGGCTTCGTCTCGTCGAGGGGATTCTCTTGGAGTGGTCACTCGCCGGAAAAGGTGGTCGGAAGACGACGGACGAGCCCTTTCTCTCTCATGCCCACACTTTCTCTCTCTACTGGTTTTGTGTTTTCTCTCTTTACGCGTCTGTTTCTCTCTCTAACTGTTCAAAGGATCTCTGGAATTCAATTCAATATATTGTTCACTCTCAATTGATTCACAGCAACACACATACTAAATGAATAGATTAGGTTAGTTAGTTTTTTTAAATAGGGAGGGTGGTTGAGTTTTATAGGGAGAGTGTGTGTGTGTTTGCTAATTTTTTTGGGGGGGAGGGGGGGGATATAGAGAGAAGTGGGGGTGAGGGATAATGATAAATCAGCCGTTAAAATTTAAATTAAAAAAAAAAAAAAAAAAAAAAAAAAACAAGACTTGGTATCACAGTGTATTTGCAAGAAACATGGGCTTTGTCAAAATCTTTTGTTGGTTTTTTCATTTCTTCTGCGCTAATCAACTTCACCATTACTTTCTTTTGTGAGGTTTGCTACTACAATTTGTGATGAAACTTTTTCTTATAAACAAACTTCAGAGAATTGGACTTTTAAACCTTGTGACCTTTTGTGATACAACCTAATGTTAGACCTGGCCACGGTTTGACTCGGTTCCAAAATCGACCGAACCATTCGGTTCTACGGTTTTATGAATGAAGTTTGAACCGTAAACCGAATCGGTTCAAAATCGGTTTGATTTCGATTTCGATTTCGAACCGGAACGGAACTTAAGGTTACGATTCCAAATTATGTGGAACCGTAACCAAACCGTTCGGATTTCAATTCGGTTCCGGTTTTGGAATCGAAGCCGGATGGAACTATAATCTTACGATTCCGTCAAGTTTGGTTCTGAATCGGAACCGTGGCCGGGTCTACCCAATGTTGCATGTCGTGTTCTACATTTTAAGTTTACTCGATAAATTATTACCCTTGATTAAATAATATTTTTGTTCAGTCCCCATTTGGGACCAATATGGTAAATTAATAATGAGCTAAATTTATAAGATATATATATATTGATCAGTCCCCATGTCATATCCATGTCGTTTCTTGAGACTCATAATCCATTATGTGGCAACCATATTATTCAAATTATATAAAACAACATAGAACACTAAATAGTAGAAAACAATCTCACATACTGAATTCACATTGATCAATCACAGAGAACTTGGTTGATGAAGTATCAACACAAGTTTACAAGCATAACTATCAATCATGTCATTTTAATCGACTATTTGAAATACAACGTATGATTTAAGTTCAAGAAGAATGTAAGTTTTACACACAAACATGCTTACCTAGAGTAGAGAGGCATCTGCCACTCTTGAAGATTTTGAATGCTTACTGATTTTCTGGTCAACTCCCAGCCATTTTCTGATGAGTTCAAACACAGTTTCATCGCGTAACAGTCCCCGGTGCTCAGCAGCAACTCCTACTCTCTCGACTGCTGGAAATCCATCCGCCTGAATAATAAATAGAAATATCATTTATACAAAAATGTGTTTTTATATGATAACAAAATAGTACTCTGATAAATTTTAATAACTCAAAATTTTGCACAATGGCTCGATAAGATATCTAAGCTCACGCAACAAATTTTTATTCAGGAGTAAAAATAATTGTTCTATATACATATGATGAAAATCAAATGAAATGTCAGATGAGCACCTTGGCCGATTCAGCAGGAACTGTTCCATCTCCATCAACATATGAATACTTTGGCTGGAACAGACAAAATATACAACAACTAATGTCATAAACGAACACTGAGAATTATAAATATACTTTGAGAAAAGCTTTGATGTCCATGAATCAATAGGGTGGTATTTCTTCGATTACTATATCTCAATTAAGTAGGGATGACAAAATGACCCTCAGATACAGGTATCAACATGTACAATTGAGTAAAACCTCAATGAGTTTGTGCGGAGTACTTGTGCTTAAAAGCCGTGGATACCCATTGCATAAAAAGACAATTTTACTTGAGAAAAAAATGTTAGAAAATTTTTAAAACATACACTTTGAAAGATCCCAAATACTGATGAAAAAGGCAGGGCTTCATTCGTCAAAAGAATTTTGACCACAATTTCTGACTTGCAAGAAGGGTTTCAAATGAATATATTTTTCACTCAAACTTTACCAATTTGACAATCTAATTTTGATTAAAAAGATGACATAACAGATATGGTAGATGTTACATGGCTTACAGGTGGAAAAATTAGAACACCCTCATTGTAGCTGGACTTCGTAACATTTGATAGAATCAAGAGCTTAAGATGAATTTTATAACGATCCTATAAGATGAAATTTATTATTACTCACCGCTGAGTGGCATATTTCGGACAAGTCCCCAATTGGAGAAGTCTCTGAACCATAGCTGCATTAAAGATAAACATAGACGTGCTTCAACTACCAAATAACTTGCGAATAATGCCCAGACTAGGAGAGTAAGGCAATAAATGTTAGTTTATGCAGATGAAAGTAAAGTTTCCCTAAATTATGGGACATAGTTCACTGTGTAAGATCGAATTAATCACTAACTTGGGGTATATAACTTGACCTCAATTAGTATAGTAGCATAGTTGGTTTAGAAGAAAAGAACAACTCAATGTCAATGATTGATTCGACAACACGAGAACTGACTCAGGTTGTGTTTAGGAGTGGCTGTAACATTGTTAAAAGCACTTGTAGACAGCCAAAATTGCTTTCTTTGCAATATTTAATTAAAATGAATAAAACTGCTTATTACCAACTAAGGAGCAAGGACTAGCAGTCCTTTTCAAACGGCACAGTCAGGGTTTTTGCAGGAACCAGATATATTAGAAGCACTCCAAATGCACTGTTAATATAATACTATAATTAAAGATATTTGATCAGAGGAAAATCCACATATACACCCTCAAAAGCAAGTTAAAATTTTCATCTAACAAGGTGATCATTCTCCATCAATATCATCTAAAGAAATTCGATGCAATTTTTTTAATCCAAGTCACATATCAGTAACTACGCTAATCAATTAAGTTTCTCCAATGTACTTTTCTACATCCACATCAGGTACATGTCAATTTTTTGTTTTCGGAAAAGACATGATTTGTTTCTGATACACTAAAATCATATCTAGCTTCAACTTAATATCCAATTGAAATTAGCTTTTCCAGTATCCCAATCAGACCCTGTGATCGCAAGTTTGACCACGGATTTATGTGGTTCAGAAGAAGAAGCTTTGCATGCTGCATGCCCAACATTTCTGATGCAAACATAAAGTGTATCTTCTATTACTATTTCATGAAGTGGTTCGGTTACTTACAGAACATCAAAAGGTGTGTCCAACGTTGTTCCATATATGTTATAATAGCTGACCCCATCGGGTAGTTGAGCATTATTCAAAATTTGGCGAGTGCCAGCAGCCCATTTGAGAATTGAAAAGTTGAACGGTAGAGCTATTGTATTTCCATTATAATCTAGCTGCAAGTGCAACAAGTTGAAATGTAAACAAAAATGTGAGGTAATAAATTAGCAAGAGAGAGAGAGAGGGGGGTTTACAGCTGTACAGAACAGTAACAGTATGTAAAGACTAAAGTGTACGAAGTCATTTGTTTTCTCATCTGAAGTGTGAATACAACTGAAATAAGTCATTAAAAGAATTTTTTGTCCTATGACTTAAATGATATAGAGACAAGAACATAGCAGAATTCTTATCCCTTAAAAGTACTCTTCTTTTTTGCCACCAGATGATTGATCACAATATAAACAGTTATATAACAGCTTTACCTCATTATTCCTCAATGCTTCTTTAAATAGATTAATACTTTCAACTGAGCCATATGTCTGAAGTTTGACAGAAGATTCCTCATCATTTGATTGCTTCTGCCAAACCTTGATCTGTGGTTGCTTTTTCCACTTGAAATCTGGATTTGGCAACATCTCGTAGATTGATGGGCATTCAATCAACTATGCACAAAACAGATAAACATTATTTATATAGTACTTCACCAACTGTTGAAATGACATGAGGAGTATCATGACCAGAATTTGACAAGTATGGTCTGGGATATGGTTAGATGTATTAATTACTTTATGACACGCCAATTCTCTACATTTTTCTCCCATCAAATGCAGAATGTTAGGTACATTCGGAGCCACTTCAACATACAAATAGCAAATAATTTATGAAAATAATGTGCAAGAAAGCTAACAATGCAAGGACAGGATATGAGAATGGTGCTGAAGATGTTGAGATGGTGATTATGATGTGAGAACAAAGAAAACTAGACGGAGTAAAATCTAGCTTTGGTTTATTCTCTCCAACCATTCAAGTTCTTTTAAAAAATAAAAATCAATTTCGAGTTACTTGAAAAGAAATGACATTGGTAGCTGAAACATCACTATTGGGTTAAAAACATTGTTCTGGGTTTGATAAGTTTATCAAAAATGATAATAGTTATCACATGAGCCTCCAGCTTTAAATTTTATAACCACATTAATGACTTCAGGAATATGCATTTAATTATACACACACACACACACCACACACACACCGTAACTCAGATGTTGATAATTAAGTCACATCCTTTGAGCATGCAGACGCAGATCTATCATACAAAAAAATGCTTTGTTATATGTCAGATTGACTGTTTATTTGATTACCAGAAAGGAGACAATCATTTGGTGATGAATATAAATCATTTTGCTGCTTTTATATATCTTCTAAGTTCGGCTTCAGCATTTTTGGCACCAACTAATGTTATTAAATTGAAAGATTACCAGTTGATGCATAGTCCATCTTGATACAAAAAAGAAGCTCGCTATGCCTTCAACAAACTGTAAGCCAGTTAAGAGGGAATCATTGATGTATCCTGGTGCGCCTGTCAAGCATACTCAAATCAATATTCATGCAATCTTCACTAAACTACTTCTTTTTTTTTGTGGGCGGGGGGGTGTCTGGCAACATGAAATGAAGAGGTGAAGTTCGTATTCAGGCAGGAAAAGATTGAAATTGTGCAAATCTTTTTGAAGTTCTTATAGACATCATTTGGACAGCCACCACTGGTCTCTTATTGTGGATCGTCTTCTCGTTAAACAGAGAATAAAGGAAACAAACAACCCCCACCCCAAAACAAAAAAGAAAAGCAAACAAACAAACACCTTCAAGGAGGGAATGATAAAAGACAACTTTCTTTCTTTCCCTTTTTCTAATACAAAGAGTATAATGTCAAGGAAATTACCTTGAAATGGACAGGCAATGGTGATCCACTTATTTACAAGCTTGGAAAATACCTGCCGATAAATGATTTTAAATACAGTCA